>JAQZBX010036143.1:0-24300 GCA_029593785.1 Cabassous unicinctus
GAAAGGGATGGTGAATGTGAAACTGTTTGTAAAAGCATAAAGCATTAATATAATTAAGGAACATGGCTTGAGTGGTGTTTTAGGCAAAGTTGTACTATATTACTGCAGACTCTAAAAACAGATCTAGTTTGTAGAGTGAGAAAAATTAACTAACTTGGATCTTTATAGCTTCTTCTAGTTTACATTGTGCTTTCACATATATCAATCTGATTTTACTCTGTATTACAACAACCCTGATAGGTAGGCACAATGGCCATTTTTGCTCATATTTTAATGTGAAATCACTAAGGCTAAAATGTGTTGAAAACAATAAAGACCAGGATTCTACATAAAATTTGTCATTGGGCCTTGGGATCAAAATGACACATTTTATTAAATGTAATGTACCAAATAAAAAGAAGTAAACTCTATTTTTAAAAAAGTAAAAGACAGGCATTATTTAAAATGCTTTAGTACTCATTTTCAATAAAAATAAATCTGGCATTATAAAAATACATAAAATAGTCATGATTTAATACTATTAATTTACATAAGATACTTTTTTGCATAAAACAGTTATAAAATAGTATAAAGTGAAACTCTTATATGGAAGTTATTTTTGTATAAAATTTTTATAACTTTTGTAATTTTGATTCATCTGTATAAATAAGGCATTTTATCCTTTTAAAATTCATAACTCCATTAAAAACAAAGGATTCTCTCTCTTTTAAATAAAAGTCCACTTGAGGTAGTATGTTAAACTTTTCTTCGGTTCCATTCAGTCTACGTGTCTAAGTCGTAACACTGAAAATTTGGAGTCCTGTAGTTTTTTAAGGCCTGTTTATAGGTACACATATGATTTTCTTCATGAAAATCTGTCCTTTCTTTCCTATCTTCCTCTGCCTCAGAGTCCAAGTCTGCGGAAGCATGAGCTTTCAAGGGAGAGGCTCTCGGCTGACAATCTGATGGCTGTCCACAGCTTGAAAAGACATCGAGGGGAGGTCTCCTCAGAGGCTTACCAAACGTACCTGAAAGACAGAAACCCCTTGAGTACACAGGTCCTTTTGCTAGCTTGTAATTCAACAAAACACATTTCAAATGAAGCATCCTACCCAGTGAACTCAAATAAGCCTTTTCTGCAAGTCCGCATTGTCATACTCTGGTGTATATCTACATTGTGGATAGAATACTTATAGAATAGAGCTGAGGATATTTTCATTCCCTCTTATTTATTTCCATGGAATCCATTCTCTTATCACTTCTCACGACCTATATTAATCACGGAGCAATGAGCTGCATACATTTCCCCAAATCCTACCTTCTATACTTGAGAGCCCACATTTCTCCCTGAAGGACATTTGGATAATAATATATAAGTTAATAATGCCTGAATAGAAAAAGTTTCTTTCAAAGTAATTCTTATCACTTGCCCTTTCAGTTATAGCAAAATATTATTCAAGTGACTCAAATACCTATCTCATAATAAAACCTAAAATATAAAACATAATATAAAACACATTATTTTCATGTTTCCAAAAAGGAATATAAATGATTATACTCTAACAAAACAAAAAAATTCTTAAAAGCTGGGTAAATATTTTAAAATTCTACTTTTTCCTTTTAACAAGGCAAGTTGGGGCTCATTTTCTCCTATCTCCATTCAGTGAAAAGATGATCTCAGTTCTCCAGTCCTCTCCATGCAATAGACCAATCACCCCACAATCTAATTTTGGCACCAGCCAGAATCGAACACCAACTTGGGCTTTAAGGCTCTTTGGTCTCCTTTGCCAAAGGTAGTCCAGCTTGTCTGATCAGCAGTTGTTGCTAGGTAGGATGTTATTTTCCATCCTTCTGCTGTGGGTTCAGTTATAAGACACCAGACATACCAAACCACAGTCATGCAGCACACACAATTCCACGCCAAAGGCCACTGTAGCTCAAAACCACTTTTTCCACATGGCTGCCAAGCTGAGCTCCTAAGTCACTTCCCATACTCTTGTCTTTTAGAAAATGCCACCCACAGTGTTACCAGAAAACTCCTAAGGCTGTTGTAGCTATGGATTCAATACATAATCAAATAAAATCAACTTCACCACTGATTTTGATTTTAGAAACATTTTTACTAACAGGATGCCAGGATAGCATCATAACCCCAGTTTCACCAGTTTGGCATTCAAAGCTCTCACTGGTCTCCCACATGAAACTTGGGCGTATGTATCTTCAGTCAAGGTACCTAATGATTTAATAAACTTACCCAAGAAAGAATTACTCAAAGTAACTGATGCTGGCTCCAGACTCGTACTAAAATCTAAAGAGGACTTGTTTAGACACAGATTTTTCATTCCAGCTCCTTCATTTGGAGAGTAGGTCGAGTTAATTAGCTTCCTCACATGTGAAGGCAACCCCACGTGACTGACGCTCCGCTCACGGGTTTCTTCTGAAGGGTGAGGACATGAGTAGCACTCTTTTCTCTTCATGTAACTGGTCTCATGGTGGTCCATTAAAGTTATTCTCGTGTCAGGACTGCAACCTTTTTAGTGTGGGGAGAATATCAGAGGGAGATAGAATTAGCACTTGTAGAGGTCCCTCTAGGACAGAAAACATACCCAGGTGAAAAAACCACATACCTGCATGATAGGCTTCAAAAGGATCTGGGCCATATACATTCCCCTTCAAATAGACAGGGCCTGAGGATCCCAAAAGGGGACAAAAGAATGGATCTGTGGCAGCTTCCACGTCAGCTTCACTGCTGTTGTCAATATGGCAGGTTCCTTTAAAACAGATATCTTAGTCACTGAACCATTTTTATTCAAATACCATTCAACATTCTCTCCAATTTTGGCATTTTCCATATTTATAGGTGAAAGTTTTGACTAGCATGACAAGTAGAATGAAAAATTGCAGAAATTTAAACTAGGAGTTCTTTTTTTTATTTATAAAGGACCGTGGGTTAATAACCGAACACATTTGTGATATCTTCCTAAAAGAGGACTTGATTATGCATTGCACTGGATAGGTCAACTTTGTGGCTGGGTCCACCTGATTTCTAAAATGATCTGTGCGTGGACTCTGCAGCCTATGTCACCAAGTTCTGAACTCCATGATACCATCAACCTCTGAAAGGTCACAGATGACCAGAGCCAGGGAATGGCTCTTGATCAATGACTTCTTCAAGCCCAGCTCAAAGAGCTCAGGCAAACCAATTTCTTCCTATTGTGTACTGGAGCTGACCAACACAGAAAGATCTCCTAGTTAGCAGACACAGCAGCTGTAAGACGGAAATATCATCAGGGTGAGAGATGCCACAATGGGCCACGTGGCTGGCAAGTGGGAATTAGGCAGAGGGCAAGTGAATGGTGGTCTCAGAGAGAAGCAATAGGCAGAGTTTGGCTCAGTCATGCCAGTGGCCTCCAGAGCTGCTCTCTGTGTAGGTTCACTCCAGCCCTAGCACCCCGGGCTCAGCACTATTATGCCCTTTTAGGCTTTCGCAAGCATCTTTCCAGTAAATCCTGCTGTACTTGAGCAAGCTTGGGTCTCAGATCTTTGCAACCAGAAGTAACCAGAACACTTACTTTTATTCTCAGATATTCTCTTCTACCTCTATGCCCTCTATCATGGTCTTATCAAGCACTATGTAATTACTGGTTTGATCGTTTGTGACAAAACTGTCATGTCAAGGATAAATCTGCTTCCCTCTCATCTATGGAGCCCAGCAGAGAGCAGATTGTCAATAAATGTTTGTGGGAAAAAATGCTAAAAATGCTTGAAAACAACATCGACAGCTTCCATTTGTTGAGTCTTTAGCAGGTGCCAAGCATTTAATTTTAATTTTAATTTAATTTAATTTAATTTAATTTTCACAACAACGCACAGGGTAAGTACTATAATTATCCCCAGTTACAGAAAAGGAATATGAGGCTTACAGAGGTTAGGTCACTTGCCCAAGGGTATACGGCGGGTAAGTGGCACAAGTGGGTCTTGAACCAAACCTGTGCTCTTGTATCATGCCACCTCCACCATTATTCTTTTTCTTATTTTTTATTTTATTTTCCACCATTATTCTTAAAACCAAAGAGCTCTCAAAGCAACACTCAAAATTAGATTTGCCTAATAAAATGATTTTAAATCACTTGAGTTTTAAGACCATCCATGAAAGCAGCTGATGTCATTCAAGCAAAGAGAACTTTCAGGTCCTAAGGACATTCGGAATGTAAAGGAACATTTTATTGCATGGAGAACTAAACCGTACTAAACCTACTTATCTTGTCAGAAAAAAAAGATCTTTCCAGTATTTAAGAAAAAGGTATAAAATGATACAGTTTCAGCTTTGCTAGTGATCTCGGGCCAGGTCCTAAATGTCAAGGTATCAATTTCTTGTGAAAATTAATATTACACCCCAGCCTTCCATCATATGATTTCACAATCAAACCCCATGTTTATTTTAAACACTTACCATTACTGTCATGTTGTGGTAAGAAATATCCGCCTCCTGAAGAAGTGACAAACTGGTGGTGGCTTCCACTTTCAGAGGAGCCATACCCATCCTGCCTGTCAGCTAATGTCCCCTGAGATGACAGATAACTGGGTATATCTGCTGGCAAGTTGGTCTCATCTGTAATCAAACAGCAGCACTTTATTAAGCAAGAATGACTGTAATTGCCTCACAGGTTTCCCTGATGGGCAGCAGATAGTGGTTTGGTTTCTGTACTCATCAAATAGGGAAAA
Organism: Cabassous unicinctus; assembly: GCA_029593785.1. Classification (NCBI taxonomy): domain Eukaryota; kingdom Metazoa; phylum Chordata; class Mammalia; order Cingulata; family Chlamyphoridae; genus Cabassous; species Cabassous unicinctus. The sequence continues at coordinate 4,705 of JAQZBX010036143.1, forward strand.
ATCTACTCTGGCAAAACCATCCTGATTGTACAGTACTCAGGTGAGGCGAAGCAAAGCTTTGCTCTATAGGAAAGTTCAAGCTGATTGTCCATTACTCACTCAATGCCCCTTCCAAGTTTAAAAAATCACCAATGTTCGAAAAGTAAGAGGCATAAAAATTTTTAGCGAGACAGTACCAAGCTCTTGAATTTTGATTTCGGCCATACTCCCTGCTTAATATTATTCACCAATATGAGTTCGCACATATTATTCAATTCACAGCCTCTCCCTCACAAAAAACTAAAATCCCACCTAGACACACGCACACACATACACACACATACACAAACACACAACAGAACAAACTACGGCAGAGAGTAAACCTCATAACTGAAGAGCTATTCCTGGTTCCCCACCATTATCTTGTGAAGGAGTCAGACTGTTTCCCTTTGTGATTTGGACTGTACCGAAGTGCCAACAGGATTTTCTGGTGAGGGCCTCACAAAAAGTATTCATCTTTAAACATCAGACTTATTTTGGGCCAGGAGACGTTATTTTTAGCTGATCATATTTCTGCAGCTTGAAACCCATGAGTCACCCTTCCAACATCGACATCCAGCAAGACATACCTTCGAGAAGAATACTGCAGCACCACAAACCCAAGTGACTGCAGCCCCCCTGGCCAGCCCTCTGCTTACACACCTGTGTTAGTAACACTGCAATCTTCGTTTCTCCGCCTGGTGTGGTATATGATGACCACCCACACGAGGGACGTGCCCACCACACAGCAAACCACCGCTATGATCACGACTCCCACAGTGGCCCAGCCATCATCGTCCAGCGACGGGGCCGTCATCTGGGGGGAATCGCAGGTGGGCGTGGGGATCACACTGAGGCGCACGTTGCCTCTCTCCGTGCCAAGGGTGTTGGACATTTCACATGTGTACTTCCCAGCATCGCTGACGTCCGAATCCACGATAATCAGCAGCTGATTGCCTGCTGCAAAAAAGTGCCTTTCGGTTACGACCAAGGGGCTGTCATCTTTGGTCCAGTTCAGTTTGGGAGGAGGGCTGCCCCCTGCGATGCACTGTAGGACGGCTGTTTCTCCCTTGGTCACGGTTCGGTCTAACAGAGGCCGCAAAAACGATGGCGTTTCTGAAAGGACAAGTTATATTTTTCATTTATTAATTGAAGTTCGGTTTCCATTACCATAAGACCTGGCACTTGAATATATTTTAATTGGAAACTAAAACTGTATTCTTTCACAACTTACTGGACATGAGTCTTTAAGAGTCTGAACATACACAATGTTTGTGATTTCATTCTTCTTCTGGCATTTGCTAATAACACCAGCTGAGGATAATATTTACTCTTTGAATTTCAACCTTCCTCATTGTTTTGCTCAACGCAAGACTGGGGAATTGGGGAGGAGGGAGCAAAACTATTAGACATTTTTTTAAATATAAAAATGTGTAAAAATAATAAAGAATATGCTGATGGATGAAACAATTCAGACTAAGTTTTTTAACTGAAATTTTCTCATGCCAGATGCCCAGATCTATATATTAAAACTCTGCAAATAATTTATTTTTATTTGGTGTCTTAGGTTACTCTAACTATTTTAAAGATACAAATATGAAAAACCTGTTCACATTTTTAAAAAGCATTTGTTTAGGTAAACGTAAAAAACAAACAAACTCGGATTTCAAGAGGGAGAAGAGACTAGATCCTTCCCCATTTGTTGATACGTCTATTTTCTCATATGCTCTTTAAAGCCTATTAGTAGAGACTGTACAGTGGGAAGAGGTAGAGGATGATGAATCCCTGCATAAAGGGACGGCATAAGAGTGAGTGGTGGATGTCTCCTCTCCTCAGAACGCAAGGAGCCTAGTCATCTCAACTGGCTGAGCCTCTAAATACACTCCCACTCCCCAACTTCAGAGCCTAACAGAAGCCATCTGATCTCTCCAGTGAAAGCCAGTGCCCCACAGTTCTTCATCTTTCACCCTCATACTTTCTGAATCTTAGGGCATTTGGGTGAATTAGTGTCCTTAAGACTGATTTATACCATGGAATCTTTAAAAAATCCACTTACCTAGGACAGTCAGAGTTGCATTGGCTGAAATACTTCCTGCGCTGTTTTGGGCCGTACAGCTATAAACCCCGATGTCCTCTATCTTCACGTCCACGATAAAGAACACGTCGTCCTCCGGCATGACGTGCATGCGCCGCTCCCTGGCGGCAGGGAAGTCTGTGCCCCCATCCTTCTGCCAGGCTATCTGTGGGGTGGGGTGCCCCACTGCTGCACACTCCAAGCGTGCCATGGCCCCAGCACGTATGGTCAGGTCCATGGGGGTCTTGGTGAATGAAGGAAGCACTGAAATCAGAAAAAAACAACCAGAAGGCGTTAGCTCCATGGGTTTTCAGCAGTTCCCTTGCGTTTCTTGTTTTGATATATGCAAAAGTCCCATGATACAGGTGAGGCAGGGGTTATTCTCAATTTGAAGACAAGGACATTAAGATGAAGTCTCTTGCTCAAGGTTACACAGGTACAGGAAGGACGGGACGGGATGAATCGTGGGGCATCTGATCCTCAGGCGGGAGCTCTTTTTGCTAATTTCAGGCCGTATTTTAGTTTCCTCAGTAATTAACCGTGAGACTTGGGCAAATCACTTCATCTCTTTGTACTCTGATTACTCACTACATTTTTTAAAAGTATTTTCCAGCTCAAACATTCTATGACTTCAGATACATACTTTATCCTACAATTTTAGACTCAAAACTTTTCTCTGTGCCAGTCCTCAGCAATTGTACATTGAATGAATGCATTAATGAATATCTCAAATATTCCACCATGGCAGATTAAAATGGTTAAATGCTAAAGTGGTAATGATCCTTTTTTAAAATAACTGTATACCTGCTATACAAAACAAAATTTATTAACACTAGCTAACATTTATTACATTGATTGAGCACTTACTACCTTCCAGGCATTCTGCTAAGCCTTTTCCATACTTATTCCATTTAATGCTCATAACATCCCTATGAGGTAGGTGCTATTACCCCAATTTAAAGATGTGAAAACTGAGGCACAGAGAGGTTAACTTGTTGAGAGTTACATGCAATAAGCAAGAGTACCCGAATTCAAATCCAGATCTTACAGTTAAAAAGGCAGAAGGCTTCCACACTAAACTTCATGGCCTCCCATGTCAGACTAGCACATTGTGAACTCCCAAAGAGTGGAAAGCATCTGGGGCAGCCTGTTCCCACCATGCTGAGTGGTGTGCCTTCAACAAGAAAAATGCTGGCTTTGATGGAAAGAACCAAGAATCTGAATTTTTTGGAGTGGGAGGAGGAAAGGGAAGAGTTTGGGAGGAAACATAAGAGGAGAGGACAGGGATCAGAATAAGAGAAAGAAAGGAAAGCAGGTGCTTTCTATTTCTAAAGGTTGCCTTCAAATGCAAAAGGAAAAGTCAGATCACATACTATTTACAGTAAGCTTGGCCTTGACAGAGTAGGACGAACCAAAGTGATTGGAAATGACACACTGATATTTCCCTTCGCTGGTAAATTCCACATTGCGCAGCCGAAGGATGGTTGTGTACTCCATCACCTCGCCACCTCGGGCCCGGAGGTGTGCATAATTTTCCATCTCAGCATCATGCAGTAGTTCATTGTCTTTTTTCCAAGCAAAAGTCATTGGGGAATCACTGCTGCTGGCGGCTGAGCAGATAAAACTCAAATTGGAACCTTTTATTGCCGACTGTGTTTCTGGCTGAACCGTGATCTGGGGTTTAGGAAAATCATCTGTTCAAAATGGAGAGGAGGAAACAAAATGTTAAGGCTCTAAAGTCCAAATGCTGCTCAAACGGGAACATGAACAAACTCAAAACAAACAATGGCTTAGACTGTACTTTCCTTGTATATTTTACAGATGGACTAACAGTCCCAATGTTGGAATGATAGCCCACGAGGGTGTTTATAAGTAATTCAGTCATCACAAATAGAGACCGAGACTTACGTATCAATTATTACCTGAGAGGAGACTGTTATTTTGGATTAATCAGAAAACCCATTGCTTATCCCAGACCCCTTGCTTCTTATAAATACAAGAAATCAGTTAAGAAACTCCCAGGCTCATGGATCATCTCTGAATGCTACCACTGAGAATTGCCATTTTTACCATGTTCTCCACAAAAAAGGTGCAGTAAAATTAAGAAATCAAACACTAATCATGATAATATCACTAAAGATAGCAATTAATACCTGATTTACAAACAACAGAGGCAATGATTTAAAAACAAAACAAAACAAAAAAAAAAAACACAACAGTAATTTAGGCAGGGCAAAAAATAAAATAAAATCCTGAAGCCCAAGAAAAAGCATCTCCAAAACTAGCTGTGAGACACTGGTTTGGGCCTGGAGTTTTGAGCAGCCAATCAATCAAAGCCGCTATGCTACACTGTCAGAGCTACATTATAATTAGAGCTCAACAACTCTTTCATTCTAAGCAGTTATTTTTAGTTCTCTGTTACTTTTTCCAGAAGTTACTTTTTGAATTTCAATCTCTCAGAGATTGTCTAAACCCAGAAGGAAACATCTTAGATCTACCAAAGTGTTTTTCTGGGTGCTCTGAACAAAATATCATTTTGCGTTTGAATTGGCAGAGGGGAGATGCTCTGATAATTCCAATCCTGTTCATTTTCAATGCCGTGCCTGCATATTATCAAGATGGTTTCTTCTGGGGTATAATTATTCTGAAATTTTCATCTGGTAAATCAAGATTCACAATGGAGGGGGAGAAAAATCTATGGATGCTATATATATGGCGCAAAATAAATGGGAGTCCACACCTTGTGACTAGAGAACAGGGAACGAGGACCATGGAAAGGAATAGTGCAGACCCTTATAGATGGATGCCTAAAGCTTATCTAGATCCAAAAGCAACACAAGAAGTTTTATTTCCAGAAACTGTGGGTTCTGATTAATGCTGCAACCTAAAAATATGTATTTTTCTCTTACTTGACCAAACTAAACAATCCTAGGCAAAACAGTTTAAAATAAACTTTTAAATGCCAGTGTAAAATAAAGTTCTGTAATATCTTAACACATTTAAATTTAAGTAAATTTTTATTTCATGTTTTATGCACACATTTATTTTTACAAAGGTCTTCATGGCAGCTAATAGTAAACAACAGCACAGTGCGGTGGACAGAAGACTGTGCTGGGGAAATGAAAACTTGGCTTTTCAACCCAGATCTGCTACTAATTAGCCACATGAACTTTGGATGAGCAAATCTCTAATACTGACACTCTTGGAGGTTAAAACGATGAACCTTAAAATTATGTATAATAAATTCAAACTTTGTTACTTGTAGTGCTTTACACATTGACAGTTAAGTTCTTAGCCCATAAATCATTAGCTAATAATTCTCCCTTTCTACTCCACATGAATTTGCACAGGGTTGAGTTCAGAGTATTCAAAGAGCTTGTGGGAGCCTCTCAACAACCTTCTGAATTGGGAAGAACAGGTAACAGATTTCCCGTTTAATAGAGGTAGAGGCTGAGATTTAGGGAATTTAAGTTAAGTGAAAGGAGCTGAGGTTATCCTTCAATTCTCCCAAGATCCAATGTCATTCTGTTTCCACCAAACCACCCTGATGCCAAAACAAAGATGAAGAAATTTTAGAAAACTGTTTTTCCCCATCTGTAAAATTAAAATAATCAACAAAGTATATACCCATTTGGTCTACCACAGAAGCAGATATAAAGGCTTTACTAAGAGAACACAAATCTTTTCAAGACTATTATTTGGGCAAGTGGGACCAAAAAAAAAACAAACAAGGAAAAGAAAACGAAAGGGCAATAGCTATACTCACCACACACAAAGCCATCTGGGCTAACAGCAAAAATACTCCTTCCTTTTAGCAGTTGAGGATGGGCACAACTGGCATTTACAAAGCTCTGAAAATTGTTTTCTGCCACCCACTGAGGGAGCCATTTTAGTTGGCAGTCACACAAAAGGCTTGATGTATTTAAATGACTGAGGAGAGTAATTACATTCAATTAGTTTTGTATAAAATGCAGATTTCTACAAGTAAACTAAACTCAAGTAAATATTAACAAAGCAATGAATTTGGAAACCAAATATACATATCCCACGTAAAAAATATTCTGCAGTCCATTTTAATAAGAAATGTAACTAGCATGATATTTTTTGTTTTTACTGTCCTACTGAGATAGAAGTGCTGATATATCAAAAATACCTTACTACTAGAAAACTGCTACTGTGATTAAGCATTCTACTGTATTAGGTTCCACATATCAAGGCTGAGAATTCAAAGCAGAAAGAAAAGGAAACTCCTTACTTTAACAAAGGGACCACATAACCGAATTCTTTTGTTTTCGGGTATAAAAATTAAGTAATGTCAAGAATGGCCTTTTATAGACACATAATCTAGGATGACACACTCCATGACAGATAGTCCCCTTTATGTTTAATTTGAACCTCTTGGAAGGAAAAGAAGAGCTTACAATTGTTGAAGTTTCTTCATCTGTGAAAATGCATTGCCTTGTAATGACATGATTGCATTGTCGCTCAGATCTCTAAAAAAACCACCAAAGGAAGACAGAGTAAGAGGTGGCCATGGCGTGTCCTTGGGCAAAGTCCCAAAGTTCAGGTTTATATTACCCACCCCATTCACCAAAGAGTCTATGTGCTGGAATGCACGAAGGAAACCACTCCAGAAGAACCCATTATGAAACCTGAGTTGAAGAATGAGGATATTTGTATCAGAGGCAGGTTCTGTTATGATGACAGAGTTGTTTTACGTCACCACGCACAAGTTGACTCATGATCATGAGGGCCCAGGCTGTTCTGTGATATTATTTTATTGTACTGCTCATTATTTAAATCAGTAACTGTAACTTGTAAATACACAAATAAAATTCCTCATAATTATGCTTTTGAAAAGATTTCATTTATAGAATGCTTTCTGTGATATATGCACTGTGTTTGATGGTTTTTGTAATTACTGCATTGTTTTTCCTCAGAGCATTCCAAAAGATGGTATTACTGCCTTGCTAAGGTGAAAGGGGGCAGATTGGATTTGAACCCAATTATTTGCAGTCCCCAAACTTATGCTCTTAATCACTAGCCTATTCTGCCCCACACTCCTCAGTATTGTAAAAGTAGAAAGATGTTCAGCTAGGATGTACTTGTTAAAAAAAATACATAAAGCAAAGCAAACCACTTCAGCCAGACTATTTACAAAATGAGACAATATTCTGGGCTGATTTTATATTTAACTGGTATTTCCAAGCAGTTTGAATTAAAGTATTCTCCACAAAGATTACTACTCTAAGGACTACTCAGAGTCTACAAAAGTGATCTTTTGAATGAGTGAAACTTTTGAAAGTGGCAACAGAAGATAAAATGACACTACCAGATACGGGTAGAGAAGAAGGTTGGGAAAGTCCATGGAAGCTTAGAAAATTGACGCAGAGGTTAATATTCCACTGATTCACTGATTCCACTTTCCCAGAAATGGAACGGGTCAGATGACAAATCCTTCTGGCCAGATTTCCTCTGAAAATAATTTGTTTCAATAACTATAGCAAAACTGGCCCATCCTTCCAAAACTCTGCTTTGCAGAATTGTTCCGACAATCTGAGCTGCTCTGCTGTCAGGATGGCTGGCCACGCACGTTGTCTTCAAACTAACAGGTACAGCCAGAGGGTGACAACAAAGCGGCGCTTACAGATAAGAGCTAAACTTCACCCTCAGTACACATCACAAATGATAGTAAAAACCAAATACATATTTTAAATTATTACTTCTTTTGTCCAAGTTAATAGATATTAAAATTTGGGGATGCAAAGATTCCTTAATAGAGTGGACATATTCTGTATTACTTTGTACTTTACTGTACAAGTATAAAACATAGACCCATGGTTATATGCATGGTTGGTTCAAGTAGTCAAAACATGGTGCTCATGTAAGGTTTGGGCTCCTATCAAAGTTGGCTAGCTTTGATCTCCTGGTGTGTGAATATTCCTGAGCCCCTCAATGTCATTTTAAAAATGTGTGCCAGGAGTTACTGGGGATGGAAGCAGAGATTGTGCAGGCAAGAGACAGTGTGACTCAGGGTCATCAGTCCTGGTGTGAAGCCTGCTTCTGCCAGTTACCAATTATTGTCCAATGGAATCAATGAACCCTGAAGGCCTCTGGTTTTTCAATTTAAAAATGAAGATAATAATAGCTATTGAATTGTTTCCTTGTGAAAATAAACAAGACAATATACATAAATGCCAGTCATTATACTGACACATACACAATACACGGTAGTTGTTTTTTTTTTATTTTTTAATATTTCACCACTTTAGGAAAAAATGAAAAGTAAACCCAAAACTGTGGTTTAGCTATGCCCTTAAATGCAGAGGAAAGCATATGCCTGTGTACTTACACACACACACACACACACACACACACACACACAGGTAGGTAGACAGATACTACCAATGTGTAAATATATTTTACTCTATGGTATTGAAAGGATGCCAACAAATTACATTCTAGTTTGCCCTATCTTTCATAAGGCATAAAGAGATAACCGTCTTAGACCATCTTTAGAGAAACTAAATTCCAGATACTCACAGGTGTTCTAACGCATCCAAACCAGTGAAGGCTTTTTTGGTAATAGATCTAATCCGGTTTCCCTGGAGTACTCTGAAAAAAATTACATTGGAAGTTAATAAAACCCGTTTTGGGGGTACCGCTCATGAAAAGAACCACTTTTTAAATCATTTGTGGACAATGCTATGTTCTTCATTTAAACAATGATCTGTAAAAATGTATCCATGTCAACTATTTCATTAACACAGTTCAGCACGGTTTTCAAAGCTCAGTAAACACAGCCCAGCAAAAATGCCTATTCCATAAATGTTGCTCTAATGGTACATTAAAGCAGTGATTTTCATAGTCTTTTAGGAATTGGCAGAAAATTTATTCTGACTAAATTGTCTTTGAACCCCAAAAAACAAAACAGATAATAGTGCTTGTGGGTATCTTCATCATCTTCCAGACTCCAGGGATATGAGGAACCCAGTTTGAAAACCCCTGGCTTAAAACACATAATTTAGCCATCTGCAAGGCCATTTTATGGCTAAACATAAACATGTTTTTATACCATCTTACTTGGAACATATTGCAGTATTATCAGTGGATACTGGATCACTTCATTTAAAAATCCCTTTGAGTACAGTGCAATATTGAAAGTTTCAAAACAATAAGTACACTAACTTGTGTATAACAATGATCTCCAAAGTCTACGCACCCAAAATAATTTAAAATTAGTATCTTGATATTAAAATGAGTTGCACAAACTAAAGTGCTGAAGGAAGAAAAGTTAATTAATACACATCTTGTAGAACAGCACTCATTTTGGGAAATGTCAAGGGTAGTAGCAGATGAAGCACCTATTTTAAACTCTTCAAGATGTCAACTTGTGGAATTGACTTCAGTTAAGACAAGAGTTTTTAGGTCAAAGAGTGAGCCAAATTATAGGGCAAATCTTACTCACAGCCGCCTCAGTTTGTCAAGCCCAGAGAAAGCACCATTCATGTCTTCAATTGTCCAGGAAATTTCATTGTTTTTCAGATCCCTAATTTAAAAAAAAAAAAAAAAAAAAAAGGATTGCTACTGAAACTAGTACCAGGTATTTAGATACAGGCATTCTCTTTAAAGATCAGAAATCCAAGATCACCATCCAGGTGGCATGTACTTTGTTATAAATTCCTCATCATTCCACCCTCTTCTCCACCCCTCTGAAAACAATGAGAAAACTCTTGTCTCTCTAACATACCTCCCTGCCCTCCTCTACCAACAACATTTTAAGTTTTTGCCCGAAATCAGGACAGTTGGCTCTGATCCTGTTAATTTCTCTATCAAGATGATTAAATGCTGAAAGATGTTAACAGTCTGAAAAATGCATTAAACTTTAAAACCGCTGTTCCAACCACACAAACAGGAGTTCGCCAAAACATACAGCATGTCTTTCAATTATGTAATGCTTCAAACAGCTAATGGAGCAAAAGTTTCTGACAGTGCAAAAATCAAAAGCCCGTTTGCACAACAATAAATTAACATTTGAGAGATTTTTCAAAGGTCAATTAACTCAATTCTCTCTTCTTTCTCTTAGGACAGAGGCCAGGTCATGGATATAAACTGGCATTATAAACAGGCATCTTCCTTTCCTGGCTTCTGTATATCCTTTTGCTCTGGGTAATTTTTAATCTGCATTTTATAAAGAAGAAATTAGTAGATTTAAAATTGTCTCCCTTTTAAGTAGTTACCAACTTCCTGGAGATTCTGGGGATGCTAACTGCAATCTCCAAAACAATATGATCACTGTCCCTTTTAATCCTTTTAAGAAATACATATGGATGAAATGGACCTATTTTAATCAAACTAATCTGGGAAAGATTAAGACGCTACTTCTGAGGCTGTACACATTTCCTTCTCAACAAAGGAAATCTGCTTGGAGAAAAGTGGGCGCATTTAGGAACCAATTAGGTTCACGTACTGAGAGCAGAAGGTGTAACTTACAAGGTCTTTAAACTGGAAAGCCCCCGGAAGGCACAATCAGCTATGTAGCTCACTTTGTTGTTCCCAATATGCAGTGTATTTAGTAAACTTAGGCCAAGGAAACTTGAATCATCTAACCTCGATAAGTGATTAAAAGTTAGGTCCCTGTGGGAAAAAAAAACACAAATGAATAATAGTCTTTATTTTTCAATTCCACACGACTTGTTTTCTAAAAGAAACAGGTAATAGATGTTAACTACAATAATCCTTATTTTAAAACCCTGCCTTCTTAATAATGCTCAGGTAAACGTTATTTCTAATCCTAGTAATTACATCAAAATGCATGCTCTTTATTTGAAAATAACCATCATTGCTTTGGCCAACGTGCCACAGAACTGAAACAGCAGAGTTGGCTTCGACTTACCACAACAAAAATATGACTAGGTTGCCTGTGAAAAAAAGCCTAACTTTGTTCTGAGAATTTCACAGATCAATGGTAAGAAGCTCATGCTCTGGCATGATCGCTGTTCTCAAACCTGAGGAGAATAAAAGGCAACTCACAGCTCACTGAGTTTCTGGCAGAACTCCCAGGCATCCGGGCTGATCCTGTTGATGGCATTCTGGCTGAGATGAAGCTCCTGCAGCATCAGCAAGCCGTAAAGCCAGCCTTTGGTAATCTCTGTTAGGTTGTTGTGGTCCAACTGCCTACACATTTACAATAAGAATCAAAAGCAGGATCAGAAGTCCATTATCTGGCTCTTCAAAGGGGACAGAGGATTACAACTTATTACATATACTTATTGTTTACTAGATGTTAAGCTTTTATCATATAAAAACAGCCTGTGCTTATAAATTCTTAATCACCATTACCTGAAACAAAACCGAATATTAAATTATAAATAGGATTCTGAATTATGAGATTTTGACATAGAATTTCAAACAACAGCTACTGAATGTTCCCAGAGCATCCTATGATCAAGCTGCTGGACTGGGAATTGTCATAAACTACACTTACAAGATTTCCATGTTGCTCAGCCCCCAAAAAGCTCCATCCATAAGTCTTGTTACTCCATTTCTTTGCATTTTTAGAGACTTCAGAGCACCGAGCCCTTGGAACGTGAGTCCATCGATGTTTTTAATTTTGTTTCGGTTCAGTTCACTGCAGTGGACAATACAGTTAAACAGTTAACTTATAAGACAATTAAATTCTGGGTGTAGTAATAAAATGTGACATTACTATAAGACAATTAAACCAGTCAGTGTTAAATTACATAGGATGTTTTAAATTTCTAATCATTTTTATTGAATGAATTATTGATTTATTAGTGGTGAGTGAATTTCCTTCTGAAATGTATGGCTTTTTGAAATAATAAAATATTGAAACCAGACTGCACTTTCATTTCTAAACAGTTACCACACTGTATTGAAGTAAATTAATATTTGCTTTTAAATGATCCAAAATGAACACTGAATATTAAATTAAAACATGAGGACTGTTCAGGAGCCAGGCCATCAAGGTTATCCTGTTCAATCTGCTTACATAAATTGGTTACTATCATTCATGTTTAATGCTCTTTAAGGCAGAGATTCTCAACCTTGGTTGCACTCTGGAATCACCGAGGGAAACTTTAAAATTACTGAAGCCTGGATCCTACCCCGCAAGGTTCTAACATAATTGGTCTAGGGTGTGGCCTGGGCACTGGGATTTTTAAAAGCTCCCCAAGTGTATGTAATTTGCTGCCAAGGTTGAAAACTACTGTTGCAGGAGCCTGTTCACAGATCATTCTACCATTATTAACGAGACAGACCTTTATAGCCACTTAAGCTATCAGAGCCTCCTGGAGTTGTCAGTATGATTCTCATAAACCACAGCTGTTGAGAGTCCCCATGACTTCCTCAGTGTCACAATAAAGCCTTTGTAAGGGAGCTGTTCAGTGATTACACGGTTCACTCTCTCGCTACTGTTCTAACGTGTCTTGTCAGGCAGGTTGCTTGCACTAGGTGGCTTTTGAGGTTCCTTCTGATTCAGAGATTCTAGAACTCCAGCTCTCAAACGGAAAGGCAGCCATATCCTTGCTTCTGAGAGCTGTTGCCACACTGTGGTTTTTAGGGGATACACACCATGATGATTAAAAGAGGTGAGGAAGCAGGAGCCAAGAGGCCATTTCACTTACAGGTGTTGCAGTTGGGGAAGTTTAAACATTTTGGGCGGGACAGCTGAGATGCGGTTCCTGTTCAGCTTCAACACCAGGAGTGTGTTGGCCAAACTGTCAAAACAACCAGGTTCCATTGATGTGACTCGGTTGCTGTTGATATTCCTGTGGAAAGTCTGAAGATGAGCTTCCCTTTCTGGTTTCTTTGGAAAGTTAAAGTGCATGCATTCACTGTGTTATAAGGAATTTCCAGATAACCTGGCCATCATTTGTAGCAATGGACACAAAGCAATGAACTGGTTAGGTCTTTATGGACTAATATCTCCTGAGACTAACACTGCTGAAGAAAGAATGAATGAATGGGATATCTGAAGATTACCAAAAAAACTGTTAGAGGTAGTTACCTAACTTTTATTAAATCTATTCATTAATAGAAAACAGCAACAGTTTCATTTAAATTATTTTTTTTAAAAAAAAGCACTTGTCACCCCATAGTTTTTCAAAGGATGTCTAATTTTTCTGTAATCCAAAAAAGAAAGAATGAAATAAAGTGTGTAGCTATTCAGGCTTACAGCATGTTAAAAGCCAATAAGAAAGTTACATTTTTGACCCATCAGCAGTAAAACAGGCAGCTCATTCTATCTTGACATTAATTTTTTATTGTAACACTATTTTCATCACAGTGAAAATTTTTGTTAAAGAAAATGTCACTTACAGATATTTGAGTTGGAGGGATGGAAATGCAGTTTTAAGCTCTGAAATATTGTTGTTGCTCAGGTCCAAAGTTTCGAGGGATTGAAATTGTTTCAGATGTTCAGGCAATATTTCAACAATCTTGTTTCCAGCCCTAGAATTAAAGGACAACATGGATAACCGAGTTAATGGTACAACAACCTGAAAGGTGAAAAATAATTTCTATTCCCAACTTGTTCTTCAGAAATATGGAAAAGTCATTTCCCTAAACTGTACTACTTTAAACAGCAATACCATGGACCACATTATTTTGCATGAAATGGTTAAAAAAAAAAAACCATATATTAGAATACATGAAAAATCTTCCTATCTAAATCTGGGTAGATGTTTATCAGCTGGGGTCATCTAAATGCTGTACAATTAAAGAAAACTGATTTTTCTTTGTCGTTTTTGTTAGTGGTTCTTTCTTCTCATTTTATTAACTGATACATGAAACGCCTAACACTAAACTCGCATACCAGGCATGCACGTGTTAATTCCCTATTCCTTCTTCTTGATTTCTTTCTAATCTATTTCCAATTCTTCTCTTGGAAAGCAGCTACACTATGGATGCCATATCATATAAATATAAATGAACTTAAAATACTCATTGGACTGGGCTTTTATGTTGTGTTTTGTTTTTAAATCATGCCACAGCCATCCCTTTTTCTTTAGGAAATAGCAAATTTCAATGCACTGTGATAGTCTTCAAAACTAGTGGATATGCACCAGGGCTTTGAATATTACAAAAGTATTACAGAAGAACACAGCAATCTAAATAATCCCTGGGAATGATTAAACATTTTTTTTTTTCTCTTCTTTTCTTTTGACATTAACAGTCTTAAGCTTCTTAAACACCAGACCTCTGCTGTCCAAAATGGCAGCCACTAGCCACATGTGACTATTTAAATTAAAGTTAAATAAAATTTAAAAGTCAGTTTCTTAGGTCACACCAGCTGCATTTAAAGAGCTCAACAGCCAATGTGGCTGATGGCTATCATGTTGGACAGTGCACACAGAGGACATTTCAACCACTGTGGCCAAACGAGGCCAAGCTTTCAAAGCATTTAAGTCATCAATACAACAGCTCCCAAAAGAATTCAGCTTTAAACATCAACCTTGCTGGAAAACAGGAATCAAAGTGATGTGCAAGTCATCCTAACTGCCGTATTTGTTGAAAATTAGATTAGGTGGCTTGGTCATTTTAGACAATTATTTGACAAAGAAAAATAACATATCAAGGTAGAAAGGCTTAAAAGATGAAAGAGCCTAACTACAAATCATAGAAACGTCTTCTCTCTACCACCCAAGGAACAATGAAACAATCTGAACACTATAAGCAGAACATTATACAAGTAGCATGATGTATATATACACTAAATTATCAAGTTACACTCCAGTTGTTTCCCTAGTCTGCAGTTAACCTTCACTTAATGAGAAAACTTAGAAAATATATCTAAGTATATCTTTCTTACCAATAACTGTATTTTTTTACTACTATCAGTTTATTAAGCTTTCACGTTATTAGAACTCACAGGCCTCAGACCGTCTCAGAAGATTTACATCCCTGAGTTAACTGTACCTCTTATGGACTTACACCAAACCTTATGCTTCCATCTGATACAGCACTTAGTCCACCATATCACGAGCTCCTCAGAAGCAGGACTACATCCCTACCACTCTGTCTTTATCGGGATGTGTATGAAATTTAATAATGTTGAACACATATAGGTGCCAAACACCATGCTAAGCATTTTTCATATACTACAACATTTAATCATAACAACATTTCTCTGGTGAAGATATTAGAGATAGTTTTAAAATTTTGAAACTAGAGCTTGTTAACTTAGCAAGTCCTAGCACTTCTGAACTACCTCATCAAGTCAGTCAGGATTGGTCCCAGAGCTTCCCAGAAAGCTTGATTCAGAGTTTCAAAAGTATTTGGTCAATTACCTTCTCATGTGGAGATGGTACCTCCACAAAGGCCTGCTACTTCCCACCTTGCAAAATGTTGAACTTTTGGATTCAAACTAATGTGAGAACCCACTTTGGTTCACTGAATTTTCATGGTGCCAATGTTTGTAACAAATCCCTGGAAAAGAGCCCTTGTGCCTGCATCCCACGTACTTGAGAGAGGTCCCCAAGGGTTTGCATGTGCCCAGCATCCACCAGAGCACAAGGCACAATTCCCGAATACACCCAAGTGTGAGGTGCTACTTTCTCCACAAGAAAGAAGATATGGAGCAAAAAATGGTTGCATGTTTTTAAATTTAAACAACAAACTAACAAAACTTCTCAGAGTATATGTTTTAATATACTCTGTATGTCAGTTGTTAAGGACTGTGGAGAATTGTCTTTTTATCTTTAAAATCTAGGTCATCAGAGATTCTAACCCTATTTTTAGGAACTAATCCCATAAAGGTAACAAGCATAGGCTATGTAATGTCTTAAGACAGTCTTTGGTGGTGATAATAGTAAACTTAAAAAAAAAAAAAAAAAGGATTAACAGTCCCAAGTATAAGCCACAAATATCCAGCCTATCAGATCCCCATAAAGTCTTACAGACTTTGTCTGGAGTCAAATCAGCCATGACCTGATTTTGACCATCTCCCACATCTGGATTTGCCAGTGAACGAAGTCCTTGATCTAGTTGTGAGGTACACAGCAATGCAAATGAGACAATGAGTCCATTTCTAGGCTCTGGAGATGGATTCAGGCCAAGAGATGAGCCACCGGCCTTAAGGTCAGGGTGTGTGGGTTAAACAAAGCCACACTTGGGGGGACAAAAGTTTTCTCTTAAATATATAACCCAAATGTTTGCATTACCAGGATGTCCTCCCACAAACAGAGGAGTAACCATGACGTGCCCCTCTTTCTCCATCTCCCTCCTATCAAATTCTGCATCTGGTTTTGGCCCACAGGCTGGCTGGTGCTAGGACAGCTACTCTTGTATTTAACAACAACAAAAAGAAAATGCTCAGACTCTGGCAATAAATGGAGCAAATTCATTTTTTGAGGTAGGGGGAAGGGGAGAACCACAGGTGTCTATCATGTTGGTCAAATAAGGCTATAAGTTAGATAACAGGCCATGCAATCTTTGGTTTATGTATTCATTTGTTTATAAGGTAATTATGAACAAGGTATTAAAACTGCCAATTACTTGAGTGACGAATAAAATTTTCCTTGCAGTAAAAGTATGTTCCAGCCAAAGCCAGCAATTTCCTGAACTGCACACCTCCTAAATTGCAGTGTGAAAGTGCTCAGTTATAGATGGAGCATGTACAGTGCTGTCTTTGTCAGCACTGCTTCCTAGCACAAAAATCTCTTATAACTGCCAGGATAATAGTCCCTGTATCACAAAATTTTAAATCTGTCCTAATGGAACTGAATTAAATCCAAATACCAGTTTCATATTAGCCCCAGACTAACTGGCAAATAAGCACCTGATATGTACCAGTTTTTAAAAAAAATTACCTTACCTCATGAAAGAGGCATGTAAAAGGAGACAACTATATTAAGAAACTAGATTTTAAAATCCTGATTACCTAAACACTCAAAACAAAGTTATTTCATGGAGTGGGTCACATTCACTTCTAGAAGATAAAGATTCAGCTCAACTTTAGCTTTATTCTTCCCCGAAGATGGGTGTCAAAATTGATCAACACATTAAAAAGGACTTCATTTAATATTTTTGGCAGGAAATATAAAACACTTTAATAACAACAAAAAAAAACTGTGAATATCTTTTTTCATTACTTAAGTTAATGTGAAAATGTCATATCTTCATTGTTCAAAAATCACAATATGGTACTTTAAGTATCGGAAGGCATTTCAGCCTTGTGCAAATCCACCTTAGAGACGAGGAGTATTTTGGTGACCAACTTTTGTTGATAGTACGGGGAGTTCCATGGTCAAAACTCATTTCTGAGGTGAAGTATAATTAGTTCCTTGTGGACAAACACAAACCTGGGAACTTGGTTGTTCAGGGAAAGCAGACAGTTCCTCTGGGTTTCTTAGTGGTCACAGAAAAAAAACAGAGCCCCAAGTATTTCGGCCTTGTCTTCCCAGGCCCAACAATGGTTTCACCTTGTTGCCAATTTCATCTTCCTGTCAATTTTGCCAAATACCTTGAATATGCAGAAGCAAGCATGGCTTACCAGCTGCATATGGTGATATTTACTGTGAGAATTCAGGAGACAGTTATGGCCCCTGACCTCAGAGATTATCAACTTCTGGTGGGGAGAAAAGGCAGAGAAACAGAAAAGGGCAGGCAAGCGGTAAGTGGTATGAGAAAGAAAGAAGAGAGTGCAGTGAAGGAGCCTTAGGAGGGACACGGGGGTCTGCTATGCGGAGACCTAAGAAATGAGCAGTTAGCTGGGCATAGGGGAGAGGAGGCGAGACTTCCAAGCAGAGGCAAAGACTCAGGCCAATGAGAGCAGGGCAAGGCTTCTTCCCTTTAAGGAAACGAAAGAATGCCTTGACAGCTGGAGTATGCAGTATATGGGTAGAGACTGGAGAAAGATGAAGCTCAAGACTTAGGTAGCTGGGAGGAGAGGAGAGTAGGTGAAGTGGGGTCCTGTAAACCTCGTCAGGCACGTGGCCTTTATCTCGAGAACCAGGGAGGGGACTGATGGATTTCAAAGGATGGCGTTTCAAGACCAGATGTGCATTTCAGAGTGACTGCTCTGGCGGCAGTGGAAGAAAGACTGGTTGGGGGGCTGGAGTGGGCAGGTAAGACCAGAAGGCTCACAATTCCATGCAGAGAACAGAAGACGGTGTTGGGATAATGGTGATGGTTTGTCTAGACGTCCACTTTTGGGGTGAAGCAACACTCTGGTTTTCCAGGGCAGGGGCTGTGCTTTTCTCTTCGGCTGGCATACAAGCTCAAGTTCCAGCTCTGCAGCGCCTGGCCGCAGGGGCCCGGTCTACCAGCACGACGGTGGTTTGTATTCACTCTTTTACCAAATTTTCCTTTTTTTTTTAGTAAGACGAAAAGTCATTGTGTTTTGTGTTTCTGATACGGGCAGCAAAGCCCAGAGGGGCCCTATACTTAGGTCAGGGATGGTAGTGATGAGAAGAACCCAAAACTAGTATTGAAATGTGTCTATAATCACAAATAAATGGTTATTTGTAAGTGTGCTTTTTCACATGCAAGAAATGTGCTCTTTTGTACTGATACTCCAAGCACATGTACTGAATGTAACCATGGGCGAAATTAATAAAATATAACTTATGAGGTTAATGATACAATCACGAAGTTTGATGATGATTAATTCTACTTTCTGACTCACTGTGATCTCCAGAAAGCAAAAATGTCTCAAGAGAACCTTCATCTACAATTAAGTGGATATACAAGTTAGTTTATTTCCAGAGCCTGAAAGGAGAGTCACTGAGTAGAATATTGTTTGTTAGTGACAAACCAGAACATCAGGTTACTGAAATTCCTGAACCAAAGTGCAGCCTCTTGATGAATAAGAAATATCTGTCAATATTTTCAACTATCTCCTACCTCTTGCACAAGATAACAGACAACATAAGGCCTTGCCGTTGTGATGTGTTAAGATGCACAATCTTAGCTGTTTACAGAAGGTGTGTGCATGAAGAGCCTTTTCCCCTCAGTGCAGCACTGAAATTGAATTTGAAACCATTTTTTGTTTGCAATGCCCCCTTTTCTTAGAATGCATTACTCTAAACATATCCCTTAAGTCCAATTCAGTTATTGCAACTAACAAATTGCTGAAATCCATGGCCACTCCACACAAACAACTCTTGAGCAAGCATATTAAAAGTAATGACTGGTAAAGTCTACCTGGCCCCAAGGAAATACTGCTTTCTATATATAACTTGCAGTCAAGAAGCCTAGCACCATTTGTAAAGGGATTACAAGTTGTTAAAGAAAACACATTTTCAGGGGGGTGGATGTGGCTCAAATGGTTGGGCGTCCGTCTGCCATATGGAGGGACCTGGGTTCGATCCCCGGGACCTCCAGGTAAAATAAAAAAATATATATAGAAGGTGCATGGGCTGCCAGGCTCTGTGTGCCGGTGAGCCGCCAGGCCCCGGGAGCCATGCAGCAAGATGATGACGTAAAAGGAGAGAGACAAGACGAGATGCTCCGAAAGCTCCAAAAACCAGGAGCCGAGGTGG
>JAQZBX010036144.1:0-24289 GCA_029593785.1 Cabassous unicinctus
CTCTTTACTCTTTCCCCCTTTTATTCAAGGTCTTTTTCCAATCATGTTGCCAGTTGGCACTTGGTATTAATCCCTCGTTGCTAGGGAGGCTCATCCCCAGGAGTCATGTCCCACGTTGGGGGGAAGGTAATGCATTCATATGCTGAGTTTGGCTTAGAGAGAGGCCACATTTGAGCAACAAGGAGGCTCTCAGATGGCAGCCCTTAGGCACCTCATAACAGTAGGCAAAGTTTCAATTACAAGAGCAAAGACTCATAAGGCTAGTCTCTTTCTTTCTTTTAGATAATCGATATCCATTTCTCCCAGCACCAATTGTTGAATAGACTGTTCTGACCCAGCTGGGTGGGTTTGACAGGCTTGTCAAAAATCACTTGACCATAGATGTGTGGGTCTCTTTCTGAACTCAATTTAATTCATTGGTCAGTCTGTCTATCTTTATACCAGTACCATTCTGTTTTGCCCACTGTAGTTTTGTACTATGCTTTAAAGTCAGGAAGTCAGAGTCCTCCAACTTTGTTCTTCTTCTTAAAGATATTTTTGGCTATTCAGGGCCCCCTACCCTTCCAGATAAATTTGTTAATAGGCTTTTCCATTTCTGCAAAAAAAGGCTGTTGGAGTTTTGGGGGGAATTGCATTTAATCTGTAAATCAGTTTAGATAGAATTGACACCTCAATGATATTTAGTCTTCCAGTCCATGAACATGGAATGCCTTTCTGTTTATTTAGGTCTTCTTGGTTGTTTTAGTAATTTTTTTGTAGTTTTCTGAATACAGGAACTTTATGTCCTTTGATTAAGTTTATTCATAAATATTTGATTCTTTTAGTCACTATTGTAAATGGAATTTTTTCAGACTTCCTCTCAGTTTGCTCATTAGTATAGAAACACTATTGATTTTATTTATTTTTAAAGATTTATTTATTATTTATTTCTCCCACCCCACCCCCCACCCCCTTGTCTGCTGTCTGCGTCCATTCACAGTGTGTTCTTCTGTGTCTGCTTGTCTTCTCTTTAGGCAGCACCAGGAACTAATCCCGGGACCTTCCAGAGTGGGAGAGAGGCACTCAATCTCTTGTACCATCTCAGCTCCCTGGTCTGCTACATCTCTTATTGCCTCTCCTCTGTGTCTCTTTTTGTTGGGTCATCCTGCTGGACCAGCTTTCTGCACAGGCCAGCACTCCATGTGGGCCAGCACTCCATGCAGGCCAGCACTCTGCACAGTCCAGTACTCCTGCACGGGCCAGCTCGCCACGCATGGGCCAGCTCACCACACAGTCCAGCTTGCCTTCACCAGGAGGCCCTAGGAATCAAACCCTGAACCTCTTATATGGTAGATGGGAGCCCAATCGCTTGAGCCACATCTGTTTCCCAAAACACTATTGATTTTGGAGTATTAATCTTATATCCCATCACTTTGCTGAACTCGTCTGTTATTTCTAGTAGCTTTTTTGGTGAAATTTTTGAGGTTTTCTAGGTATAGCAGCATATCATCAGCAAATAGTGAAAGTTTTCTTTCTTTCTTTCTTTCCTATCTGGGTGCATTTGATTTCTTTTTCTTGCCTATTTCTCTAGCTAGAACATCTAGCACAATTTTGAATAGTGGTGGAGACAGTGGACATCTTTGATCTTAGTGGGAAAGCTTTCAGTCTTTCACCATTTAATATACTGTTAGCTATGGGGTTTTCATAGATGCACTTTATTATATTGAGATAAATGGTGTATTGCATTGATTGATTTTCTACCATTAAACCACCTTTGCATATTTGGTATAAAACCAACTTGATCATGGTGTATAATTATTTTAATGTGTTTTTGGATGCAGTCAGCATGTATTTTTTGAGGATTTTTGCAACTATGTTCTTTAGAGAAATTGGTCTACAATTTTCCTCTTTTGTAATATCTTTATTTGGCTTTCATCTTAGGGTGTTGTTAGCTTAATAGAATGAGTTTGGTAGCATTCCCTGTGTTCTATTTTTTAGAAGAGTTTGAGCAAAGTTGGTATTAGATCTTCTTTAAATGATAGATAGAATTCACCTGTGAAGCCATCTCATTTTGGGCTTTTCATTTTGGGGAGAATTATGATAACTTTTAAATCTCTTTCCTTGTGATCGGTGTATTGAGGTCTTGTATTTCTTCCAGGGTCAGTATAGGTTGTTCATGTGTTTCTAGGAATTTGTCCATTTCATTAACGTTGTTTAGTTTGTTGGAGTACAGTTGTTCATAGTATCCTCTTATGATCTCTTTTATTTCTGCGGCGTCAGTGGTAATGTACTCACTCTCATTTCTGATTTTATTTATTTGTATTTTGTCTCTTTTTTCTGTTTCAAAGATATGTTGACGCAGTGGAACTCTGAAAAATTTCCCAAGGGGAAGTTTGATTTAAGAATGAAGAAAGTCCAATTTCTGGCCTTCAGAATGGGACAAAATTCCATGGATAAGACTATTCTATTAAGTTAAGAAGCCACAGCATGATCTGGGACAGCTGTATTATCAGAATATTTAATCTTTCATTTAAAAATATTAAACCCTTTTTTTTAAGAATCAGAAATATGACTATATGGAGAAAAGTTTTGTTTAATGAACAGAAAGTTGCATCAACGCATTATTCTGGCTGGTCAATTTGGACATTTTGACTCCTTATCATTACCTGGATGACACAGCACCAGAAAATGGTACCGTAAAATTAATCCTGAAAGAAAAAATTTCCTATGTGCTGTAATAATACAGAAGTGGGGGGGGCAATTTTATTCCAACTAATATAAACAGTTATAAAACATATTTCAAGCTCTATGATATGATCAAGTGAATGAAATCTTTAAGTGTTTAAATGGTCCTGGAGGCAAGTGTTTTGAACATTGCTTTACCTTTATATTTACTCCTGGGTTATGCTGATTACTAACATGGCAAGATTTGGTCACTTGTAGAGGCTCTTGGGTAAATTTTTCCTATCAACATTTTTGTAATGCTGAAGCAATTTATCATAAGACGGTTTGGGGTGACACCAAAAAGTATGAGACAACTTTCATAAAGTCTACATCATTTCTCTGTCATGGTGGCAAAATGTCCTCCAGATTTGTGGATACAGATCGAGCAACTCTTATTATGCTGGTTACAATAAAATTGGTAAAATTTGCTTTTGTATAGTTGTCAGCTAAGGCATTTCTTTTAGTTTTAAAAGTTTCTTTTTTATTATGGACTTTTATCTTAACTGAGGTTGAATATGATGTGCAATTTCTCAAATAAGTTACTAATTTCTTTTTGAGATTTTATCAGTGTCCAAAGAAGTTAGAAAATGTCTTCATTTTCATAACATGCTGAAAGTAATGCATGGGCGCCCTGTATTAGTTTCCTATTGCTGCTGTAATGTATTAGCACAAACTTTTAGAATTATCTTAGAGTTTGGAGGTCAGAAGTCTAAAATGAGTCCACAGGATTGCATTTCTTCTGGAGGCAACAGAGAATGCATTACTACCCTCTCCAGATTCCATAGGCTGACTGCATCAGAAGTATAGCATCTTCTCTCTCTCTGATTTCTTGCCTCCCTCTTGTAAGGACCTTGTAATTACATCATGCCCACATAGGTAATTCATGATAATATCATTATCACATGATCTTTAACTTAATTATATCTGTGATGTCCCTCCTGCTTTCTAAGGCAATATTCTCACAGATTCCAGGTATTAGGAAGTGTACATTTTGGGGGATCCATTATTTTGTCTACCACAGTGCACCCTCCGGCCCACAAATATTGATATCTATCCCTCTTGCAAAATACATTTGCCCCATTTCTGGTCATGAAAAGTCACAACACATTATATTATCAAGCCATGTCCAAAATCTCATCTAAATATCATCAGCTCAAAAGTTCCAATATCATCAGCTAAATCAGATATGGGTGAAAATGTGGGTGTGAGCTGTAATTGGGCAAATTCCTCTTCATCTGTGACCCTGTAAAACTGAAAAACAAGTTATCTGCACCCAAAATACAAAGGCAAGAGAGACATAGGATACCAATTATAGAAATTTGCATTTAAAAAGGGGAAAAATAGAAGATAAAGGGACTCAATAGTGCCAAGCAATTTTGAAAATCAACAGGACAAACTCCATTAGGTTTCAAGGCCTTTCAATAATCCTCTGTGACTTGGGACTCTGCCCTTTTTGCATACAGCTCCACCTTCTGAGTCATCCTTCTTTTTTCTATGAAAGGTAGATGCATTTGCAGCTGAGCAGTTTTATCAGCCTGTTTTTTTTCCCATTGAACTTTGGGAGTCCATCAATCTTCCTTCATTTTGTCCCCTCTGTCTCTTTCAGTCAAGGCTGGCAGTGTTTCTCTCAATATAACATTCTTAAAAACCTAGTTTATGTGTTATGAACGTAAACAAGTTTTCTAACTGCCTGTATAGAGAGTGCAAGGAATCTGGAGGCTGAGCAATGAAAAATATCTGACCACTAGATGGCAGGATTGCAAATCAAGCTATTTATTGGGACTACCCCTAGTTTTGACAGGTTGCATGGGAGAGGAAATCCCACATAACAAGAGACCTTTCAAAGGCTCCAGTGCAAGGAATGAGGCACCAAAGGGGATGCCCGCGAAGGAAACTTCCAGGGGAGAGTGGAGTCTGGAGTGGAGTCTTACATGTTGCTCAGGCAGCCTGGTTGGGAGTCTTTGGGAGAAAGAGCTCTGAAGGGCAGAAGTGGCTTAGGATCTCATAACTACAGGGTTTATCTTATCTATGGCTAGCAGAAATTGGGTTCACATTGGCTCTAAATGGTTAAAATGGCTTATTTTTCCTATTTCTAAAGCAATTGGATATGAAAAATTCGAGTTTGATACTGGTGTGCCTCAGACCAATGGTCCTAGCCTCCTGTGAAGAAGTAAGCAACTCTCACGGGCCATCTTTAGTTCATTTACATAAAATCAAGCATCCTAATAACAACTGAAAAGGAAATTTATGGCTTATTTGAGAAAATTGCACATCTAAAGAAAATTTTACAAACCAGCCTTTCTTAACTTTACCACTATTAGCGTATAAAGACAGTTGCTCTGTGTGGCTTCACAAAGCCAGGGGACTTTTTGACACCGTGAAAGAGAACTGTTGGGCACATCAAATTTGTCACATGCTGTTTGGTGCCAGTCAAAACCATTTTCAGACAAACTTGTTCAAACATTACAAAAATATTGGTGGGAAAAATTTCGATAGCTTCCAAAGGTAATCAGCTCTTGCCTTATTGACAATCATCACAACACAAGAGTAAATGCAATTTTAGAAATGCTCCAGTGCTTTATTTCAAGAACCATGTAAGCATTTACAAATGGATATCATTCATTTGATGAAATCCTAAATCTTTAAATATATTTTAAATATATTTTGATTTTGCCAGTTATATTTTCTGGCTTTCCCTAACATTTTTCCCTTTATTCCTATTATTTTATCAGGGAATTAAAATTTCTCAGTTATTTATTTCATTGACCTCACAACTAGTAAGGTAGAAGCATATCTTTCAGCAGCATAATTTGTATTTAGATTTAAAGTTCACCTTGGAAGTTCACTCTTCAGATATAAATTTTACTGTACCATTTCCAGGTGCCACAAAGAGTGATAAGAAGCATGTATGTCTGCATTGATAAGCCAGTGTAATATATTGATGTAGTTTCCTTACATTTAAGATACATAATTTTTTCTCCATAATTCCTTTTCTGTTTTTTTAAAAAGGCTTATATATATATATATGTATGTTTTTTTATTTTTATTTCATTTTTTTATTTTTGAAGTACCAGAAATGAACCTGAGACCTCGTATGTGGGAAGCCAGTGCTCAACCACTGAGCCACATGGTCTCCCTGGAGTTGGTTTTTTGTTTGTTTTGCTTGTTGTTTGTTTTTGTTTTATCAGGAGGCACTGGGAACCAAACCCAGGACCTACCACGTGGTAGGAGGGTGCTCAACCGCTTGAGCCACATCCACTCCCTTCAATATATATTTTAAAAATAAAGATTCAATATTCTCATCCTTTGACCCAGCTCCTACATGGATTCTCAAACTTAGAGTGTATGCTTGTTCATGGAATTTCACCCTATTTTCAGAACCAGACTTTGGACTATTACCATTTTTATATCAAACTTCTAATTGGAGAATTTTTCTGCGTTTTGTTTCATTAGCAATCAATATGCAATTCACACCTCACGTGGGCCTCTTCTGCAGTGCTCTGTAGAAGGCACCTTTCACCTGAGCGTTCCTCAGGCTATAAATGAGGGGGTTCAGCATTGGGTTGAAGAGACTGTGAAACAGGGACAGCATTTTCTCCTGCTCCTCTCGTTGATTGGAGTTTGGGACCATGTAAACCACCCTGGCTATGCCAAAGAAGAGCCCAACCACGCAGAGGTGGGAGGAACAGGTGGAGAGGGCCTTTCTGCGGCCCTCGCCTGACTGGATCTTCAGGATGGCCCAGAGGATGCGTGTATAGGAGACTAGCATCATGAAAAGGGGCCCGATTAAGACAAACACAGAGGCAGCAAAGATGACCACTTGGTTGATCCAGGTGTCAGCACAGGCCAGTTTGAGAACAGATAGGATTTCACAGAAGAGGTGGTTCACTTTCTGGGGCCCACAGAAGGGCAGCCTTAGAAGAAGAATTGCATGTGTCAGGGCCAGGATAAACCCACATGCCCAGGAAGTTATGGCCAGGACACTGCACACTCTCTGGTTCATGATGACAGTGTACTGGAGGGGGTGGCAGATTGCCACATACCTGTCATAAGACATTGCCACCAAAATCAGGCACTCTGTGGCAGCAAACGCCAAATAGAAAAATGTCTGTATTATGCAGGAGACGAAGGGGATAGTTTTTTTCTGTTTCAGTAGACTTTCCAACATCTTGGGGACATTGTTGGAAGCATAGGATATGTCAAGAATGGCCAAGTGTGAAAGGAAAAAGTACATGGGGGTGTGTAGTCTGGAGTCCAGATAGATGAGTCCCAAGATTATGCCATTGGCTGTCAAACTGAAGGTGTAGAACAGGGAGAAGACACAGAAGAGAAGCACTTCCATCTCCACACTGAGCTGAAATCCCACCAAAATGAATTCTGTGATCCATGTTTGGTTGCCCCCCATTCCTTGAGACAATCTGCCAGGGACAGAAGTGTGATAGAAAGGTCAGAGTTAGAAAATCAGAAAATCAATAAAAAATTGGAGGTATTTATTTCAAAATGAGCTTTAAAAAAAAGGTTGTTTGCCTTTTCTTACTTCACAGTTTTACCTGCACCAAACTATATTTTTGTTATTAAATAAATTCAGACTAACAGACAAGTATCAAGAATTATGCAAAGAATTCCATATACCTTCACCTAGATTAAGCATTTCTGAATCCTTTGAGTACAAAGTGTAGACATAAGGCCTATTTACCTCTATATCATTTGTTTCCCCAAGAACAAAGACATTTACTAATAACCAAACCACAGTATAATTATCAAAATCAGGAAAGTTAATATTCACATGATTATCTTTTTTTAATCTACAGGATTCCCACCTGTCCAGGACCCAAGCCGAGATCACACAATATATCTAATGTCATCTATCTGTAGTCTCCTTTCAGCTGAAATAATTACTTAGCCCTTTCTTTGCCTTTCATGACATTGATAGTTTTGAAGCATATGGAGCCTTTTTTTGTAGCATGTCTCTCAAATTGGAATCGTCTAATGTTCCTCAAATTTTGATTCAGATTATATATTTTCACAGGAAAAAGTACCCCTCTCAGTGCATTCCATTAGAGGTACATGATGTTAATTTGTCCCATTATTGGTCATGCTTAAGTTAGTTGTTACCTTTGTTTTATATTATTTTATTCCCAGTGTAATTTCTGGTGACATCCATTAAAATTAGTCTATAAATATCCTGTTCCTCATAAAACTTACAGCTACTAGGTTAGGTTTAGCATCCATTGATTATTTTGCCAGACTCAATTATTAGTCGTGATGATTGCAAAATGTGCTGCTGTAGTGCCATCATTCCTTTCCCATTTATTAGGTGGCAACTTTATCATAAGGAAGGACGTTGCTTCACCAATCTGGGCATTGTCTGTCTTCAGCTCTCTCTCTCTCTCGATATTTACTTAGTAGTTTATCTTTGAAAAATATATTTTCAGTACTAGTACCTTACTAATTATCAGGTCTATATTATTTTCTTGATTTTATTCTGATTTAGATAACTATAGACTCTTGATTGCTTTAGACTTAGAATTTAGTGTTTCAAGAGTCTGGTTGATTGTGTGCACAGGGTGGTACCTTCCTTGTGTGTTTATAATATGTATGTATTGTCAAATCCATTTTTATATTCACATATTTTCATGTATACCATGAATTAAAAATTCTATGAAACAGTGATGTTTGTTTACCCTTTTATTTCATTTAGAAACATATCATAAATATTTTCCATGTCAAAATATTTTTGCTACATAATTTGAATAGCTGCATACTATTTCCTTGAATACAAATATTTTAATTTATTCAATATATTCTCTCCTCACTGTGTGAAATAGAATGCTGCAATGATTAAATTTTATATATATATATTTTGTATTTTTTGTGAAATCCTTATATTAAATTCTGAGACATGCAAGTGCTCAGCGAAATCAATCAAATTCTATTTATGTTTCTATGAATGTATTTATTTGCCTATATTTGTCTCAAAAGCAAACAAGCAAAAACAAAACAAAACAGGTATATTGAGGGGTATTACCCAGACATATAGAGGCTTATCACTGAAAGAAACCAAAGTGTGTCTAAATTAGCAGTCATGATTCTATATTCCAAAATTCACATTTCCTTTGTGGTCATCACACCTATGAGGCTGCTTCTACTTTGATGACTCCTTGAGGTGCATTGATCCCCTTTTCTACTGTCCCGGTTCCATATGGTTCCACATGGAAGAAGCTACCCCAACACCACTATTCAGGATTTCCTTCGCAGACAGCTTTATACCTACATGATCAAGAATAAGAGAGAGAGAATTCTCACTTTGTATCTAATCTAGTGTATTCTTCTCCATTCCAGTTTCTGGCTTGAGAGGGATTCCTATTTTCTAATTGAATGATGTCTATAATTACTTGAATCTTTTCCTGACATTACACAGAGAGTAATGTCTTTACCCATAAAGGAAAGTTAAAGAATATTTAAAAATAAGCAATAACATAACACCTAAAAACAAACTGTTACATAAATATAATGCCCTTTTATCATAAATGGCTACAACAAAATTCTACAGAGGAGTCAATGCATTCCCAGGTAATTAAGAGTTACATCTCTTAACATGATGGCTATAACTTTAATTCATACTTATTATTGCTATCACTTTCTAATGCTCATGAATGTAAGATGGATTCAGTAATTAAAAATGAGTGCTGAGAATATCAGCATATCAAGATATTTATCAGGCTTGAATAAATGTAAATCCCAGATAGATATACATACATTGAGTTGGAAAATGCTCATGAGCATTCAAAAATACTAGAATAGATTCATATGGGAGGCTCTGAGGGCAGCTATGAAATTTATAAGTTTAGTCAACAATACCAGTAAACAGAGTGATATCCTCACCAGTAAGATCTGGATAATCCCGAAGAGAAAAATCAAAGATTAAGAGGGGTATACACAAAACTTTTTTTATTTGAATAGCAAGGACTCCTTTAGCCAGTTAAAAAAAATTTTTAATTAAATAAATCAAAATATAAAATAAAAAATACACTTGTAGTTAGGTATTATGGCTTATACATTGCTATAGCTCTTATAAAAACTAGATTCATTGTAAATGAAACAGGCACTAAGGACATGTTTGTTAAATGGATGAATGTCATTGTCAGTTCAGTATTTAAGTTCACTTTAGTTCACTTTTAGAATCTTCTATTAGCCAGATTCTTTCTACTGACCAGGACATGGGTTCTGCTTTACTAGGAAAAAAAAAATTCAGTGTTAGAATTTAATCATTTAAAAATTCTAATTATTTGAAAATGATATGAATAATCTAAATAATTTTAAATAATGTTTGTAGAGGATAGGTTTGAATAGCATGATCATATGGACTATATTATAACTACAGAGACTATGTCAATACTTAAATGTATTGGTATCTGTAAAGGGCTGAATGGAGGCCCCCTCAAAATATGTACACCGTCTAATCCCTGCAGTCTGTGAATGCTCACTTATTTGGGAAAAGGGTCTTTGCAGCTGTGATTAAATTAAAGTTCTTAAAATTATATACTTCTGGATTATCCAGATTGCTCCTTAATCCAGTGACAAGTGTCTTTATAAGAGAAAAGCAGAGGGAGATTTAAGACGAAGGAAAAGACACACAGGGAGGAAGGCAATATGAATATGGAGCAGAGAGGCGGCTACAACCCACAGAATGGCGAAGCCTGCCAGGACAGAGGCAAAGAATGAATTCTCTACAAGGACCCCGGAGTGATCATAGCCCTGCTGGATTTTGGACTTCTACCCTTCATAATTGTGAAAGAATAAATTTAAATCATTTTAGGCACCAAGTTTGTGGTAATTTCTTATAGTAGCCCTAAGAAATTTATATACAGCTATTAGAATTTAGTTCTTCATTGACAAGGGGTTTCTCTGGACATCAATGTCTTTATTTATACTAGCTAATACATAAGATCCTTTCACTAGTTTGGCTATTTCAGAGCCTTGTCCAGACACTATGCCTGGATATAAGCCTCTCATTCTCTGATACCTTTCTCATAGTGATCGCTCTCATAGCTCAGGCACCACCACCTGATCACTTTGGAAGGCGACTTTGAGAGGAACCTCTTCCCTCAGCACAGCACGCAAGCACTCGAGAGCCAGTGGGACTTCTAAGTGTCTATTCCATCTTCTTAGAACACACACCTTGAGTCAGGGGGGAAGACCACCCAGAAAAGTCATTGCTTTCCACACAGCCATGTCAGTTCTTCTGCCGTCCTGTCCTATTGCAACCTCCCATGCTGAAAACGACAAACAAACACAAATGAATATCTTCTAACCAAGAAGATGTTCGCACTGGACTTTCCCTCAGGGATCTATTTTGACTAGAATAAACCCTATGGAGGCAAGAAATGTACCTCTGAGATGGGTGTAGTGTCTTCCTCCCTCCA
The DNA here is from genome assembly GCA_029593785.1 of Cabassous unicinctus. Classification (NCBI taxonomy): domain Eukaryota; kingdom Metazoa; phylum Chordata; class Mammalia; order Cingulata; family Chlamyphoridae; genus Cabassous; species Cabassous unicinctus. The sequence continues at coordinate 11,130 of JAQZBX010036144.1, forward strand.
GCAGCCTTTGGAGGAATCAGCCCCAGCCACAGGAACACTCACTGCTCTTGCTGGAAGCTCTTCTCTGCACTCTCAGGAGCATAGGTCTTATTTTAGAATCAGCTGAATAAAAATATTCTTGAGTTTCTATTGAGAATTTAAATTCCCAGAAGGATCATTAGACATCTTACCTATTTACTTTCTCCTGAGAGGGTGAAAAAGTCTCTGACTCTTCTCTCAGAAGGAGAGCAATGATTGTATCTGTTTCTCCTTGAGGAAAAGTTCTAAGGAATGGACAGGGCAATTATTGGCACCGCACTGTATCCACTCAGATTTCCAAATACCAGAGGGCCATAAACCTGAGACAGATATCACAGATTACATGATCCAAATCCTTAAAATTATTATTAATAATGTAATTATTATTCTATACAATCCCCATGACGTTATATGAGAGTTTGTTACTCTGTGATGAATGACAGTTTAGTTCCCATGATGCCAATCACATCAATCTTGAAAAGCTATAGATTCTCCCAAAGCCAAGGTGTATCTCTACCTGCAGGCATGTTGTATACAAATAAGGAAGGATTATAGTAACCATAAGTAATAATTATTGAATATTTAGTATGTTTCAGAAAATGTGCCAAATACATTACATGCAATTTATAGTTTAGTGTAATCATTACCCTCATTTCACAAATGTGAAGACTGAAGTTTAATTATGCCATGTCTGCAGTTAAGTGTGGTCCAGGGACATGGGGAAATACTTGAGACTCTTTCAAAAATTCTACAAGATCAAAACTATTTTCACAATAATATGAAACACTTTTTACTTTCTTTACTTTCATTTTCTCAAAAGAGTACTGTGGAGTTTGAGGCTACATGACATGATATAGCAACTGATGAAATGCAGAAGAAGATATGAAAATACAGCTATCTTTCTACTAAACTAAATACTGATCAATTTTGCAAAATGCAAAACAATGTTACCCTTTTCATCCATTTTTTATTTTAGGAAAGACAACAAATTTTCATAATATATGTTATTCATATTAACATATAATGGGGTTATTGTTTTTAAATAAATGAAAATATTTAATAAATTATCAGTTTTAATTTCTAATAAAATAGATAAATATAAGCACATAAAATCTTCTTGGGTTTCTCAGTAATTTTTAACATTTCAAAGAGGTCCTGAGCTAAAAAGTTAGAGAAACATAGCACTAAATGAATTACTACCAATCTGGCAAGAGAGAGCCAGAAACAAGTGATCTTTATCTAATACCAAAAAGAATGAGTTTTCTGTTGCTGGTGCAAGAAGTGAACTCAAACTTAACAACTTGATGCAAAACACATCTACCTTACCTGGTATAGGTTAGCTGGATACTCTGCCCAGATCTCACAGACTAATTTCAAGATTTGGGCAGAGTGATGGATCTTCATTCGAAACTTGCTGCCCTCTTTCAAGTTCAATAGTGTTAGTAGAATTTAGTTCCTTGGGATTGTAGGGCTGAAGTCTCCATTTCATTCTTGGCTGTTGGCTGGGGATTACTCTCAGTCTCTTGCTGCCACTCTGGTCCATTGTATGAAGCTCTTTCAATCTTTAGAATGGCAAAGGTCCGAAGAGTCCTCCCACTTCAAGTCAAATCTTTGATTTCCTCTTCTGCTTCTTGATAGAGAAAACTCCTTTCTTTTAAAAGGTTCACTTGATTGTATTAGGGCCACGGAGATAATATCCCTATTTTTAAAATGAAATTGAAGTATATCGTTCTTACATGAACATACATAAACAATAAGTGTATATTAAAAGTTGTGAACTCGCAAAATAAGCATCCATATAATCAAACAAGGCTTCCATACATCACCCCACCAGCAACACCCTGCACAACAGTGAAACGTTTGTTTCAAACTACGAAAGAACATGTCAGAATATTGCTACTAACTATAGCCCATATCTTACATTTGGAGTATTTTCCTCCAACCTTCATGATTATTAACACCCTGTATTAATATTATATAATTGTTATAGTTCATGAAAGGACATTTTAATATTTGTCTTGTTAACCAAAGTCCATCTTCCACCACTGTATTCCCTGTGTTAAACAGCCCCATTTTTGTACAATCTATTTAAAAGTGTACACTCAGTGGCTATCATTTTTACCACAGAGTTATGCTGTCATCACCTCAGTCAATTTTAGAATGTTTTTATTACTCTAAAAGAAAATATCCCACAGCCCCTTATACCCTGCTATAGTTGTCTCTTAGAATTGATATAATGTCTCCTGTCATTGCTGCAAAAATATTACAATATTACTGTTAACTATCATCCAAAAGTTACATTAGTTAAAATTTTCCATGTAACACCATATAATTATCACTTTGTAAAATAACGTTCTTATATTTATACTATTAACCACAATCTTCATCCACCATCAAAATCACTGTTACACATACCCTAAATTATTTTCTAGTTTTCTTTCAATTATGTTCACAGACTACCCCTTTCAGCCACAATCTCATTTATAATTCAGCAGTGTTAGTTATACTAACTATAATGTGTTACCATCAACTCTGTTCATTTCCACACTTTTACAATAAACCCTACATACATTGAGCATCAGCTCTCATTCTCAACCCACATTCTATTTCCTAGTAACCTATACTCTAGACTTTACCTCTGTGAGTTTATTTATCATATTTAGTTCATTGGTGAGACCATACAGTATTTGTACTTTTGTGTCTGGCTTATTTCACTCACCATAATGTCCTCAAGGTTCATCCATGTAGTCATATGCATGCTGATTAATTTCTTCTTATAGCTGAAGAGTATTTCATTGTATGTATATACCACATTTTGTTTAGCCATTCATCAGTTGATAGACACTTAGGCTGGTTCCATATCTTAGCAATTGTGAATAATGTTGCTATGAACATCAGTGTACAAATGTCAGATCATGTCCTTGCTTTTAGTTCTTCTGAATATACTCCTAGGAACAGAATTGCTGTATCACATGGCAGTTCTATATTCAGCTTCTTGAAGTTCTGCCAAACTAACTTCCACGGAGGCTGCTCCATTCTACATTCCCACCAACAGTGAAGTAGTGTTCCTAATTAGCCACATCCTTTCTAGCACTTGTAGTTTTCTGGTTGGTTGTGTGTGTTTTTTTTGTTGTTGTTGTTGTTTTTATAATGGCCATCCTATACGGTGTTAAATGGTATCTCATAGTTTTGATCAGCATTTCCCTAATAGCTAGTGATGTTGAACAGTTTTTCATGTGCTTTTTGGCCATTTGTATTTCCTCTTTGGAGAAATGTCTATTCAAGTCTTTTGCCCATTTTTAAGTTGGTCTGCTTTTTCTTTTTCATTGAGTTGTATGGATCTCTTGATATAACATGTGATTTCAAAATATTTTCTCCCCTTGAGTAGGATGCCTTTTTACTTTCTTGACAAAGTCTTTTGAAGAGCAAAAGTGTTTGATTTTGAGGAAGTCCCATTTATCTATTTTTTCTTTAGTTGTTGGTACTTTGGGGGTAAGGTTTAAGAAATTACCACCTACCACAAGATCTTAAAGATGTTTCTCTACATTTACTTCTAGAAGTTTTATGGTTGTTGTTTTTGTGTTTAAGTCCTTGATCCATTTTGAATTAATTTTTGTATAAGATGTAAGATAGGGGTCCTCTTTATTTCTTTTGGATATGGGTATCCTGTTCTCCCAGCACCATTTGTTGAATAGATTGATCTGGTGCTGCTGGGGGGGGGGGTTGACAGCCTTGTGAAAAATCACTTAACCATAGTTGTGAGGGTCTATTTCTGAATTCTTGATTCAGTTCCATTGGTTTGTGTGTCTATCTTTATGCCAGTACCACACTGTTTTTACCACTGAAACTAGGTAATATGATTTAAAATCAGGAAGTGAGAGTCCTTTAACTTCATTCTTCTTTTAAAAGGATTTTTGGCTATTGGGGGCCCCTTACCCATCCAAATAAATTTCATAATTGGCTTTTCCTTTCCTGCAAAAAAAGGCTGTTGAAATTTTTATTGGAATTGCATTGAATCTTTAAATCAGTTTGGGTAGAATTGACATCTTTAATGATATTTAGTTTTCCAATTTATTTAGGTCTTCTTTGCTTTCTTTTAGCAATGTTTTGTAGATTTCTGAATACAGGTCCTTTGTGTCCTTTGTTAAGTTTATTCCTAAATATTTGATTATTTTAGTCACTATTATAAATGGAATTTTTTCCTGACTTCTTCCTCAGATTGCTCATCAGTAGTGAATAGAAACACTACTGATTTTTGCATATTAATCTTGTATCCCACCACTTGGCTGAACTTGTCTATTAGTTCTAGTAGCTTTAGTGTGGATTTTTCAGGATTTCCTTGATATGGGATCATATCATTAGCAAATAGCAAGCTTTACTTCTTCCTTTCCTATTTGGGTGTCTTTTTCTTCCTTAATTGCTGTAGCTAGAACTTCTAGTACAATTTTGAATAACAGTGGTAGCAGTGATTATCCTTATCTTTTTCCTGATCTCAGCAGGAAAGCTTTCAGAGTTTCACCACTGAGTACAATGCGAGTTGTGGGTTTTTCATAAATGCACTTTACCATTTGGGAAAGCTTTCTTCTATTCTTATCATTTGAAGTGTTTTTATCAAGAAAGGATGCTGTATTTTGTCAAATGCCTTTACTGCATCAATCAAGATGATCATGTGACTTTTCTTCTTCAATTTATTAGTGTGGTTTATTTCACTAGTTGATTTTCTTGTATTGAACCATCTTTGCATACATGGAATGAAATCTACTTTATCGTGGTGTATAATGCTTTTAATGTGCTTTTGGATTTGGTTTGCATGTATTTTGTTGAGGATTTTTGCATCTGTATTCATTAGAGAAGTTAAGTCTTTCCACACAGTTGACTATTTCAACCTCTACCTCCCAGAGACTCTGTTCTGGCCAGAGCTGAGATTCAATGCAGGCTCTGCTGGCCAAATTCACTGAAGTGAAGCCACTCTCCACCATCTGTTGCACCCTTCCCTCTTCCCAGTGAGGGAGATGTCAATTCCCCTCTCAGTTGGCTGCAGTGAGTCACGGACTTTTTCCAGGCCATTTGCCTTGAGGGTGGAGGATGGGTGCTGTTCCCAGCCATGGGTATTAGTAACTCATAGTTTTCGTTTCTGCTTCTTTGCCTCTCTGTCCCTCAGTCTCCTGGGGGTTGTGCAGCACTCTCTTGGTCTGCAGATCCCCAAAGCAGTTTCCTCAGACAGCTTTTTGTCCTTCCTCCATTGTTTTTGCCAGAGAATTGAGCCTTGCCTACCTATTCCTATGCCATCTTCCCAGAAGTTTAAAACTCTCTATATTTTATGATCAGCTGAGTTGCAAAGTCCCTGCACAGTAGTACCTAGAAAAGTACCCCAAAATGTGGATGCTCATGCATTACCTCCATTAGTGCTTGATGGATTCTTATGGAGCTGTCTTTAGAATTCTGTCTACCACACAAAGCCTTTTTATTTTTTTAAACCACTGAGCTGTGTTTTCATTTTAAGATCTTATTTATTACTCAGACACTTGCTGTCTTCTAAATGCTACCCCCAGTGTTAGCCTTGTACTCCCCCAGACCTGCCACCCATAATAATTGTGGCTATGAATCAGCCACAAACTCAGAAGGGAACAATTTCCATTCCTTTTTGGTACTTTGAGGCATAGGATTAGCATATTTAAAAGTTTCTTTTAATTCCAAATTTATATGAATTTACTCTCAACACATTTCTTACAGAATATTAGTTTAAAAATTTTTGACCAAGGGCTGATTCACTACAAGTCATATAATATGGTATTATAAAAGTTTGATATGGTGTCATTATATCCTTTTTTACTTTTAATAATTTATTTTTAAGCCTTTTTGTAAAAATAATTATAGAGTCAGAGGAAGTTGCAAAGATAGTACAGAGGCAGTCTGGGTACCCTTCACCCAGTTTTCCCCAATGGTTACATGATTATAGCACAATATCAAAGCCAGGAAACTGATATTGGTACAACATGTCGGTATAGTTTGATGTCATTTTATCACACATGTTGGTGGGTAGAATTACCACTGAAATCAAGATACAGATGAATTTCATCACTACAAAGATTTCCCTCCTACTTTTTCTGCATAGTCACACCCACCTGCCTCCCCACCATTCCTAATCTTTGGCAACTCATAACCTCTTTTCCATTTCTTGAATTCAGTCATTTTGAGCATTTTATGTAAATAGAGTCTACAGTATGTGACCCTTTGATATTGGCTTCCTTTACTCTCCCAAATGCCCTCGAGGTCCACTCAAGTTGTTATGTGCATCAATAGTTTGTTCCCTCTTTATTGTTCATTAGTATATTATGTTAGGATGTACCGAAGTTTATTTATCTATTCACCTACTGAGGGGCATTTGGGTTGTTTCCAGTTTTGGGCGATTACAGAGAAAGTTGCTATGAACAATCATCTATGGGTTTTTTTTTTTAAAGATTTATTTATTTATTTATTTATTTATCCCCCCCTTGCTGCTTGTCTTTTACTGTGTCCATTTGCTGTTTGTTTCTTCCGTGTCTGCTTATCTCCCCCTTGCTGTGAGGTCCTGCTGCATCAGCCCACCGTGCCGCGGGGGCCGGCCTGCTCTCACAAGGAGGCCCCGGGAAGTGAACCTGGGGTCTCCCACATGGTAAACGGGGGCTCTATCGATTGAGCCACACCCGCTTCCTGCTGTGAGGTCTTGCTGTATCAGCCTACCGCGCCGCGCAGGCCGGCTGGCCTGCCCTCACAAGGAGGCCCCGGGAAGCGAATCCAGGGCCTCCTCATCTATGGGTGTTTGTGTGGACATAGGTTTTCATTTTTCTAGGACAGATGCCCAAGAGTGGAATTGCTGGGTCAAAGGATAAGTATATGTTTAGTTTTTTTTTTTTTTAAACTGTTCAACTATTTCCCAGAGTTAAGCATTGGTATTTAATCTCTTTTTTAAACAAATTAGTTTTATTGATACATCTTAATAAAGCATACAATTCATCCAAAGTGTACAATCAATGGTATTTGGTATAATCACATAGTTGTGCATTCATCACTTCAATCATTATTAGAACATTTTCATTATTTCAATAATAATAAACAAGAAAAAGACAAACAAAAAGAAAATTCCTCACCTCTCAATCTCTCTCTGTTTCCCCTGCTGTACATAGCTGCTATTTCTGGCTATTATTGCACAATTATTTATTTGTTTATTAAGCAGTTTTATTTAGATACATTCACATACTATATGATCTATCCAAAGTGTATAATCAATAGCTTTTAGTATAATCATGATGTTGTAAATTCACCATCTCAAAAAATTTAGAAAAATTTCATTACTCCAAAAAGAAAGACTCCATGCCCCTTAGCAGTACTTCCTCAGTCTTACATAACCACTAGTCTAATTTCATCTTTATAAATTGATTTATAATTACATTAACACAAAAACATAACAATGCAAGAATTACAGAAAAATTTTAAATCATTCCTTGTCTGCTGCCCATTGGTCAGCAGTTAGGTGTATATTCTATCATGCCTACGTAATTCTGCTAAAACTTGCCTTTGCCCTTCATCTCATGGGTCTTTCAATGTAGTAGCTATAAAACTTTTCTATTTTTTAAAAACTGATGAGTAGATATACTATAGTTTATGTAAGCATTTCTCATATTTACAGACTTTGGTTGTTTCTAATTTTATTGTTACACATAAATGATGTAATGGATATCTCTAAAATGCCTCTGTGGGTCATAATATCCTTTTTAGTTTTTGAGATACCAGGGCTGGGGATTGAACCTGGGACCTTGTTTGCGGGAAGCCAGCACTTAACCACTGAGCTATACAGGCTCACCCAAGTTAATTTTTTCATTGGTGTGTTTGTTTTTTAGGAAGTACCAGGCATTGAGCCCAGAACCTTCCACATGGGAAGTAGGCACTCAACCACTTGAGCTACATCCACTTCCCATTACATCCTTTTGATAAGTAACAGAGGTGAACATTTAAGAAATCCTGTCAAATTAACATTTTTGTTCATAGGTTGAAAACATAATAGGTAAATTAGATGAGCTGATGGAAATGGTAGTTGATCCAATGATATCTGAAATCAGCTTGACCCACAAGTCCACTATCCTGTAATTTATAGCCAAATGAACAAAGTTAATATATAATTACCCTAATTCATTTTTAAATGTCTCCTAATTTGTCTTTATTCTTATTTCAATTCCTATTCATAATTCAATTCATCATTCATATTTTATTCAGTTTATTATGTACTTATTCTATGCTTATAAGATAAGAATTATAATTCTTTGATCCTGACTTCAAGAGCCTTATAATCTCTGTGGTTATTCAAAATATGTACACATGATATAATTAGAGAATGGAATGAAAGCAATGATTAAATAGTAAAAATGGGTGAAATAAAATAATGTGGGCAGACTGGAAAGGGAGCTAGAATTTGATATTGAATGATAAATTAAATTTGAGTAGAAAAAGTGCATGCCCTTTCAGTTTTTTTTTTTCTGTCATTCTCATATACAACAGGTCAATAAGCTCTGTCGTTTCCTTTTCTACTTTTACAATTCTTTCATATGTACAGGTTTATCTCAATATTCACTACCAGCTTTCTTTTTAGATAATCATCCTGTCACATCTATATTACCACAATAGTCTGCTCAATTTTCCTGGTTCAAATATGTTATCTATCCTGCCACTTATTCTTTTAAAAATAGTCTAATCTCCTGTAAATGTCAATTCATCATTAAAATCCTCTTGTTTGAGAACTTATAGTGGACCACTTTTGCTGAACACGGTAGGTAGATGTGCATGGTATTTTATATACATTGTCTCATTAATTGAAAGATGTAGTGTTATTGCACCCATTTTTTTAGATGAGGAGAAAGAAAGTGTGTTTTTAATATTTAAAGAGGATACAAGATGAAAACAGCTAGAATATCCTTTTGAGAGAAGTCATACATTTTTAAAGATATTTCAGAGAATAAAAATAAATAGGACTACAACATCAGAAAAAAATAAAAAAGTGGGATTACATGGCGACATTTAATTTTAGAACAGACCGGGAAAAAATATGCTTATAGATTTAGCTTCAGGGGAAAATGAATATTTCTAGCTGATAAGGAAGAACAATGAGGACAAGTAGATTTGAAGGTTTAAAACACAGGTGGTAACCTAGGATTCTTACCAAGATGCTAAAATAGAAGGGACTGCCTTCTCCCTACCTCCAGATCAATCCAGAAGCCCTCATGGAACAGTGATTCTTGTGCTATCTGAACATTAGAATCACCTAAAGAGCTTTTAGAAAATACCAATACCAGTTTCTTTTTTCCCTTGAAATTCTGACTCACTTCATCAGAATGGGATGCAGACCCGAGTGTTTTATAAAGCTCATCAGGTGATACTAATGTGCAGATTGTGTTGAGAGCTACTTCCAAGAGGCAAAACAGCATGATATCGGTTTGTGGGGCTGTAGCCAAGGAGAATAGAGAGCCTGCATGTTATAAATCTGTTCTTGATTTTCTTTACCCATATGCCTTGCCTTTTCTGAGCCAGCAGAGACTCATAGCATTTTGGGGAGTGCACAGAAGCAAGGTCCAGCGGCAGAAACTCTAGTGAGATAAGGATCTGATAAATATAGGTGACAGTGACTTTCCCACACCTCTACTCCAAATTCAAGGGCTAGAGGATTATAATGTAAGCATGCTTCTTCCTAATGCTGCTCCTTCTGGGAGCTGAATGTAATTTGCTGATTTGAGGAGTATTTTAATTAGGTGAAGAGGAACTGTCTTTTATTCATCTCTCATAGATTGACCCTCAGGGATTATCGTATTGCCAGTCACTCCTTGTTCTCCCTACGGCCCACTAAGCAAGAGTCTGGCCTCTTTCCTTTCTGCACAAGAGAGTAGGCAATTTCTCCAAGCCAATGTCAGTTCACAGGCTTAAATTACCAAACTTCTGAGAAACACTATTATTTCTAAGGGAAAAAAGCTAAATGGACTGCAGTTAGACTAATGAAAAACATGTGTTTGAGCAGATGGAGGAAGATTTTTAAATAAGCATAATAAAAAGATTAAAAGAAATATATTAGCATAAGGATAAGAACAAGAAACCATATAAAGGAAGTATGTAGAAATATTAGGCAAAATATAAAGCATATTATTAAAATAAAGAACACAAAAATGACTGCTAATTAAAGTGAAACAATAGAGAAAGTCAATGAAATGAAACAGCTAAGGCAAGAGGGTTATGCTGAGTAACTTTTTCAAAAAGAAGAAAGACAGGAGAAAACATAGAAGATATAAAGGGGAAATTCAAACATATTGAGGGCAGATGAAGCAGAGGTCTAGTAAATAAGAAACCTAGGAAGAGAGGAAATATTTGAAAAAATAAATACAAAAGATTTTAGATTAAAAGAGTTCAAAAAGTTTTGCAGTCCCAAAGATCACCTTCAGTCTCAATGATTTGTTAAAAGGATTCATAGTACTCAGAAAAGATGTTAGAGTCATGGTTACAGCAAAGGATACAGATTAAAAGCAGCAAAGGAACAAGGCTTATGGGATGAAGTCCTGGAGAAACTAAGCACAAGCTTCCCAGTGTCCTCTCCAGTGGAAGCACACAAACACTTTTGATTCTCCAGCAATGATGTGTGAAAATTTCTGCAAATCATCCCAATCAGGGAAGCTCACACACACCGTGGTGTTCAGGATTTCATTGGGAGTTAGTCATGTAAGACTGCAGTGCCTGTATGTCTAACATCAGTTACTCAGACTCCAGACCCCCAGAGCAAAAACAGGCTTCACCACAAATCACATTGTTAGCACAAACTGGTAATTTATAGTCCAAGGTCTCAGGCATACAAAAACGTTCTTATCAGGCAGACATTTCCAGCACTCAGAGTCATCTCCCAGGAGTCAGGCAAGCACCAGACCTAAAGACATGTTTTTCGTAAAATGTGCAGGGTTTGAACTACCTGGGCTTGATGAGTTAACTCTTTCCTGAACAGCCCACCTGCCTAATCCTTGGACTGGTCTCTCTTACAGCAAAAGTAATAAATTTCTGAGCACGTGTGTTTACTAGTGTATTTATATAACAAATACAGCAATAGTAACAACATGAATATGACTTAACACTTGGAGGAGCCAGCATGGGACAGGAATAGATATGAAGAAACAACTATCCATTCTATAAAGCCATTACATATATTTTTGTACTTTAGTTCTAATTTGATGACTCTTTCATTATTTGTACCTTGTAATAACTTTGTGCAGTATTCGGTGTAGAAATTAGGTGATGGTTAGCTAAGTCAAGTTCTTCCTCAGGCCAATAATTTTTCATTGGTTTTACATTCTGAGGAGGTATTAACTTTATGTCAGTATATATGATCATCAGTGTCAGTATTATCATTTGAGAAGATAGTTGAATTTTGCCAATAATGCCAATGTTAAACCATACTGCAATATGAACATGGTACATGGCAGTTTCATTAGAAAACAAATGGGTAAGAATTACAGAGGTTTTTGTCATGCTTTCTAACAGAATTTTCCTTTGTCCACATGTATTAGTCAGGGCTCTCTAGGCAAACAGAATCAACAGGAGATAACTATAAATAGTATGAGATTTTATAAGAGTCTCTTATGTGACCGTGGGAGTGCACAAGTCCAGGTTCTACAGGCAGGCTGCAAACCAGGGGCTCCTTGTATTACAATTAGCCCAGTGCTTGCTTGACCAAACAACTGGGCACAATTACCTGGCCAAGTTGACACATTAGCCTAACCATCACAGCACATACCAGATATCATTATGTACAGATGTAGTTACAATTAGCCACAATTTGGTTATTTCTGGGTTCCAAGTCATTTGGGGAGAAAGCCAGTCACCCTGTCTCAGTTCATAAACTTGTACTGAAATTTGTTTCCATTGTGTGCTGATATGTAGCAGGGGCCAGTTCTATCCCATGGGGAGGGCATAGGTTTTTTTCAGAACAGTTCCTATCCCTGGTAACTATATTATAAGATATGTCTTATTTTGATGTATTCTTTGGATGAGAGTAGTCAGAGTGCATCTATGCAAATTGCAAGTGCCACTAGAGAACTTCCATAGGTTTCAAGGTCCATTAAGATTCCTATAGATGTGGCCCTTGGGCTTCAGCAGTTAGGTTGGAAGGCCATCATCCCATGGCTACTTTGTCCTCCTCCATCTGTTTTATAATAGACAAGAGACCATGTTGGGACAGGGAACAAGTCCTTTCCCAATGCTTGCAATATTTCTTTAATCTGCCTGACCAACTTCACTAAAGCCTCACTGTCCTTACAGGCTGACTCCTATCTCTCACCTTCCTCCTTGAAGAGAATATCTTCTAATCTACTTATTCTAGTTAACTTTTTTCCCCCTGAATGTTGCTCCTCATTAAAACCAAATTCAGCAGGGAGCAGATGTCACTCAAGTGGTTGAGCACCAGCTTCCCATGTACAATGTCCTGCGTTCGATCCCCATACCTCCAAAAAGCTAAAAACAAACGAACAACAACAACAAAAAAAACCTCTCATTTGGATCACAAATGTAGCTCAGTGGTTGAGCACCTGCTTCCCATGTACGAGGTCCTGGGTTCATTCCCCGGTACCTCCTAAAAAAAGAAACCAAAACAAAAAAATCCCCAAATTCAACTCATCCTATGATGCCTAAACTGACAACTTTCTTCTCTAAAGCCCTTTTCTGTCTTTTGGAAAATGATGTTTAATCTAACATGCATGCTGTTGCCTTGTGTATTAATCGTCTCATTGCAGTTAGGATATATATTTTGTTACCTCTAAATCCTGGCTCTCCCAGACTAGAGTTATATAAGTGCCAGTAACATTTTGATGTACTTTAGTCTGAGTATGCCATAAAGCCTCCCATAGCCTTCTTCAGCTCAGAGTGAGGCCATTCCCCAGAATTATTAAATATTTGGATGCACCGTATGAAACCTACTGCTTTATTCCCATCATGAGTCCATTGTCTTTTCCTATTCTATTTAATAGCTTTCCACACACAAGAACAAGAGAGATATGTGTTAGTGCACAGCACACTTAGGCATATCATTTTTTTTTTTTTTAAGATTTATTTATTTATTTATTTATCCCCCCTTGCTGCTTGTG
>JAQZBX010036145.1:0-24290 GCA_029593785.1 Cabassous unicinctus
CATTATAAAGTAGATTTCCTTAGATCTCTGATGTGAGTAAAAAATAAAGGTAAAAACTACTGCTTTAAAGATAGTTTAGGATCTTAATAACCTTTTAGATAGTAAACGTTAAAATGTAACAATGGGTTAGTGCTGCAATTAGGTATGCTAGTTTACCACAAGTCTGGTTTATCTAACCTTAACATCAGAATAGGAACTTTTAGCCATAAGTTAAAAGTTAACATCCTGGAACTAAAAGTGCTTATCTAAAGTCTATATTATGCCTGCAATCTTGCTTAGCTATAGAAAGAATGCTTACGTAAACTTTACATAACTAAAGAAGGAATGCTTACAAGCCTGCCCAAAGAATAGTATATAAAAACTGAGCTATCCTGCATTAAATAAGAAGAAGAATAAAGAGATATACGTGGATTCTCACTCAACTTGGTGTGGGACTCATCTTTTCTCGCCAACGCCCTTGACCACCTTCAGTCTGCTCCCTCGTGCCTCAGCTGGACCGCGGCACAGTTCTATTACTAATTTTCTGAATGTGCTTGGTAAATCATCCCACGTTTACTGTTTCTTAGCTGGAAATTGAGCGGCTTGGCAAAATGTCTTCAGGAGTTCTTTACAGTTCATACTTTATATTTCTGAAACTCTGATTAAAGAGTGCATGTGTGTGTAAAAAGTGTATGGAAAATTTGGTTGAAATTCATGCACTGTTTGAATACATAAATCTCATTTTCCCAAATATTTATGAATTGACACAAATGAAAGGCATGATGTCTTAAATCAAAGTATTGTATGTATTGTGAAAAATTGATTTTTACCCACAATAAAAAAAAAAAGTATTGTTCTTCTCAGATTTCATCACTCTTTTAAGACTATCCCCCCAAAATTTAAAGGATTTTATTGCAGGCAGGATGCTAAGGCCTATAGCTGAGAACTGTCATCAACTGAGCAAGAGAGAAGATCAGCACAGGAAACTACAGGATGATTTCAAGCTTCTGAAACCAACTGGATTAAAGGATTGGTTTATATCTATTGACAGTATACCATCACCTGCCAGTCAGCAGACGTTACTATAATAGTTCCCATTCTTGTCTGTCTCTAATAAGGTTTTTTACCTTCCTATTAGACCTGCCTCTGGTCTAACAGACCATCATGAGGCCCAAAACTCAATAAACGTTAGAAGAGCCTTTTTTGACAGGAACTGTACAGCATAAAATATGTCAGCATCATTTACCACTTACATGCATTCTGACTTTCAATTGTGCATTGTATATAAATAAGGAACTCACCACCAATTGGATGCACCTATTTTATTCAACGCGTTTTTGTTAAGCTTCACTACAAAACTGTATAGTAGGTAGCACTGTTTCCACTTCTCTAGTATGATACAGGTTTGCTCTTGTGCGCAAGATGCAGGGAGATTCACCATTAGGATTATTATTTCTTTGTATTTGCAAAAGGTTTTATAATTCCTTGGTGGAAAATAGAAGGTAAAGCAAGCTCCGTGTCTGTGCTTGCGTGGTTGGTGAGTAACAGAATTCTGACTCAAGCTCTGATCTGTCTTTTTAAAAACTCTGTGTACTCTGGACAGATAACCGAGCTAGTCTCTCTGAAGGGAAGGATGTGAAAGTAGGCAGGGACCAAGATGGAGTAAGGGATGAATCTTGAGGCAAGAAAATATCCTCTGAAATTTCAGAGGCCAAGGATCCCTCTGCAAGTCAGTAAAAGGAAAAGCTCACTTACTAAAAATATCAGCAGTAATGAAAATTATGACAATTTGGGGAACAAGTGAACTAGCTCAATTGAGAAATTTAGGAAAATAGGGAGTAGTCCTAGGCAAGCATGGCTGCTTATCTCAGTTTTTCCCAGATATCAGGGATTCCTGCACCACTGGCCCATTCCAGCTGTAAAATTAATTAATATTTCCCTTTTATTAACTCATGTTTTTACACAATTTTGTCCTAAGCAGCGACATACATGAAACTATAGATGGCCATGTTAATTACTTATTCACACATTCACATTAATAAACATGTAACAACACTTTAAAAGCTTTTAAAAATTGTGATAACACATATAAGATAATATCAGTCATATCACTTCCCTCCTTTATACACATTTCATACTTCTATATACAGCTTTATCTAGAGCTGTAAATTGAAAACTCCTGTCTCGAAAACTGTTTGCACAGAAAAATAAAGGACTCAATGACAGGAGAAAGGGAGAAACCAAAGATGAAGGATTTGGTCTTATTTATCCAATATACCCAAAAGAGAGTACAGGCAGGCTTTCTATTCTCATCACTATGCAATTGTGTCCTAAGTACTTGTTAGGAGAGTTTCTCAGATATTCCATGGAGTTAATGAAAGAAGAAATCAATGTGATCACCTGTTTCTCTTTACTCTGATTCCATGAATAAAGCAATATGTCAAAAAGTGATTCTTCTGTCTCAGTTTGGGTAGCGCTATCCAAGAAATAGGAGCCATCAGAAAATGAATTGCTTTTTACCTAAGCAGGACTTGACCAAAAAAAGATGAAACCTTTTTGTGAGCTTAGCTACTATTCATCTCATGTCATTAAAACAAACAAACAAACAAACAACAACAAAAAAAAACTTTCAGAGATCTAGAAAGAAGTATAATTTCACTCAATTTACATGGTAATTACAAAACCACAGCATTCTTCATATTTTAAAACCTTGTAAAAGTGATGGAGTTAGGTTTGAGATACAGAATATTACAAACTGGTTTCTCACCCACATGAACACCCCAGAAGACAGCCACACATTGTGCAGGGTGTGGAATGCTTCTGACCCATTCCTTTTCCATGTCTGCACTAATGACAAGGTGACCTACACAGAGAATCCCTCAGTAAGTGTTTGCTGCAAATGTCTCAAGGCCGTCTTTTCTCAGTGGCCTCTTAGATGGAATAAAGGACAACCAAAGAGATTAGCAAGGCTTTCCTACAAATTTCTCTTGTCATTATATTATTATCATTCCTGGAACAGCTGGCCCTCCTGAAGAGACCTGAACTCACCCAGAAGAAGTTCCTTCTACCTAACATGGGTGAAATCAATATCAATTTTTTCAAAAAATTGTAGAAATTTACGCCAAAATGTGAACAAAATGAGTTCCTTTAGGCTTGATTTTACATGTTATGGAGGAATTCTGAACTCTATATTGGCTCAAGTCCCTGAATTCTGTTGAAAGAGGGAAAGGACCCTAAAGGACCCTTTTCAGCCATATCTATTCAGCCCTTACAATGTCTTGAAGACAGTAAAATATGTGAAATCAACATTTTAGTCAGAACGCTAAATTTCCCTTCCCCCATCATTTTTTGTCTAGTTTCCTGTGTCCACATTTTGCTATATTCAATAGTGTTGATTTTTTGCATGCAACTAAGGTCCACTGGGGACATTAATCCTACCATGGCCCAGCAATGTCAGTTTGCTCTTGACACTTCCTTATGGTCTTTACCCAAGTTTGCAGTCAGAGAAATTCATGTCTGAGCTTTTTGGTAGGTATTCTGGGACTCTGGCTTCCCTGGGCAGGTCTCTGACTCATGGGGCTCATTGGTTACCAATCCTTCAGCCATTTGTCCTGACACGTCCTTCCCTCTGTGTGACATCCTAGATCTTGGCCTATGCACAGCCTCATCCTATGTTCTCCATATCTGCTGACACGTCCTCCTTGGATCTATTCCCTGGTCTTAAATTTTTCTGTACTTACTGCACCGAGTGCCTGTGTCACACCAGGAGCCTTGGTTCTTTCTTGTCCTCCATAAAACTTGTTAAAGTTCTACCACATCTTAGCTGTGTAACTTTAGGAAAATTAACACTAACACTTAGCTTTGTAATCTGACAGGGTGTTGTAAAGGGAAAATGAGAGGGCACTTGCTGAGTTCCTGAAATGCAGGACTGATATTTCTTATTGAAATAATTTTAATCTTGTCAATGCTCTATGCTAAATTTTTACATATATATTACCTAATTATACTTTCCTTACAAACCTATTATGTATGTGTTATTATTATCAATACTTTGCAGATTAGAAGACAGAGACACAGAGAGGATGAATACAGTAGGAGTCAGGACTATACCAGGACAAAGCTCTCCAAAATCTAAGCTCTTCATCACTGTGCCACAGAAGGTAGATAACAATTTCATTTACAGAGATGCCACCCTAAGTAAGTAATATATTTCCTATGAGCCCTGAGACCTCAAGAAAAGCCTTCATGTGCCCTATATACAATGACTCCACTTCATTTGGATGCTGTCCTCCAATTCTTTAAGAAAAAACTCTTTCATCCCCATCAGGCACACCTCTCCATAATTCCATCTGAGCTCTATTTCTCACTTTGCCAAAGGGGGGAAGAAATTGTTATAGTTGTGGAAAAGAAGAAAGGTTTAGTCCTTTCCTATTTACTCCAGCAACTTGATCAAAGAATCATGTTTGGCTTCTGTTCAGTGGTCTTCAGAGGAGATATGTAAGGAGGCCCTATGGAAAAAGGAAGAACTAGGGCCATCTTGCTGAGCTCATAACATCAGGGAGAGGCCAGGATACAAATACCTTTGGAGCTTACAAGAGCTGAATCCCTCTCCATTCCCTGCATTTATTATGACAATGCTTCATTCAGTATCAACAAGTAGCATGCATTGTCATTCCTAAAGACAGTTGCTGCAGTAGTGAATGCTGTTGAAAGGAAGATATTGACGGTTGGCATAGCCCTATCAGCAGGCTAAGAATAGATATTGCAAGGGTACCTCGGGTCTGAAGAAATGACAAGTGCTGGATATCACATTTTTTGCATGTGAGCTCTATACAAATGAAATATTGAGCAACTTTGGGGCCAGTGTTCTTGTAGTGGTTTTTACCTCAAATGCAGAAGTCCATTCCTAAGACAGTATTTTAAAATGCTGCTCAATTTCAAAGTGCATAATTCTGTGGAGATTACTGGCTATTCCTCTCAGTAGTAGTGTGGTTCAGGTATGGGAAATGTGTCACTAAACTGGGCAGTGAATGAGCCCATGAGAATCAGGTTTTTCCCCCTAAAGACAAAATTATGCTGAAGTTCCTATATATTTTGTTAATTAACATAGGCATCTATTGACTCTAGCTTCAAATAAACAGGTTCTCTCCAAAGATCTTCAATATCAAAGTAGATCATTTGTACCAACTCTAGAAACAATCGCAGGAAGTTGAATGTGTGCAGAAGGAACCTACAGAAGGGACAATATTAAGAGGTGTGTTCTGAATAAAATTTTGAAAGAAGTGCATGGTTGCGAATTGGATAGGGTGGTTTCTCAATAATTTCTCAGGACACTTGATGAGTCATGAGCACAGTTGTCTATAGGAGCCAGGAAAGAATTACCATTGAACAGGCAGGATGGGAGTCAGTAAGGAGGAGGAGATACAGTGAAGACCCCTGACCTTTTGCCACCTTAAAAAAGGCAGGTGCTACTCACCTCTAGTGAATTGATTTATTGTGGTAACGCAGATCCAGGGAGCCAATGATCATATTCTGAGTTTTTAAAGAAAGACAGAAATGCAAATTTTCTTTCTGAACTATCGTAATTTGGAAAATCCAAATATAATCGAAAACATTACATATACAGATCAGAACAGGTGAGTGAGCCAGATATATCTCCTACGACCACAGTAGATGAGTTTTGCTTCATATTATAGACACTTGAGTACAGATCTTTCTACCCAGGTGGCTGTAAGTGTCACAGAGGTCTACATGCTATCTAATTCATCTTTATAGCCTCACCACTATAAACATTTGTGTCCGTATTTACATAAAGTTATCAATAGCAAAGTTACTGCATTTTCAGATGACAGAAATATAGAAAGGTCGTAAAAACTTAGGTGGATTCATTTCATAGGGAGTTGGTAGCTGCCATTTGAGGGTCTAATTCCAACTTTCTAACCCAGAAGCTGGACCAGTGATTTTATATTTCTTGCAACACAGGTCTTGTACACCTCTGATACACTTCCACACCTCTATTCAGTTTTCCATGTCCACAGTGTTCATCTCTTCCCTAAGCTCCTCACAAACCCCTGCTTATTCTTTATGGCTCTGCTCAAATGGACCTTTCTTCTGGAAGCTTTCCTTATTTCATCAGGACAAGTAACTTCCTTCCTCAGTGCCACATAAAAACTGTGTTCACAAAGTCTTATTACCTCTCTCACTCTGTAATAAAATAAGGCATTTGTAATTATTTCTTCTGCTTCTCTCTAAGCTACTAAGGGACCAAAAGTATGTTCCATGCATTAAATGTACACTATGATTAATATACTTTTGGGAATACAGTATCCAGTCCATAAACGGACATTTTACAAATAAATAATTATTCTGTTTACATCATGAAATGAAGGTCCTAGGAAGGTGTAGCAGTTTTATATTATGGATGAACTCCAAAAAGAAATATTGGATTATGTTTGTAAACTGGTCTTTTCTTCTGGGTGTATTAGAGTGTATTGGATCCAGAGGTTTTACTTTTCTTGATTAAATAAGGATTAAGGCTTTGATTGGGTCACATCAATAGGATGTTGAGTCCCTGCCCCCTTGGTGGTCAGGGACTCACAGAGAAAACAACATAGCAGAAGAGACAGGGAAGTCTTGAGCTGGAGCCTTGGGAAGTAAGCACACAGAGGATCTTGTCATGAGGAAAGACAGAAGTCCTCGGGAAGAGAAACAAGCCATTTGCCTAATAGTCTAAAGCTGGCCTTGTAGAGACAACATAGCAGCTGAGCCTGGAGAGGCAAGCCCTGTGACGAGAGGAACCCAGGAAGCCTGAACCCTTACAGATGTTGGCATTCATCTTGTTCCAACACGTGGCAATAAACTTTGGTGAGGAAGGTAAATTGTGCTTTATGGCTTGATAACTGTAAGCGTCTACCCCAAATAAATACCCTTTATAAAAACCAACCAATTTCTAGTATTTTGCATCAGTGCTCCTTTGGCTGACTAATACAGAAGGTAAATGACAATCTTAGGAAAGACTAAGATTGTTGTGTAGAAAATAGCACAAATCAAAAAGAATGCAGGAATGCTAAGACCTAATTTGGGATTCTTTGTATGGCACTAAATATTCATTCTCAGGCTGATTTTATAAAAAGACCCTCTTCAGGGTGTTTTCAGATTATATCACTTGACACGAAGTGGAGGCAACAATCAGGCCAAAACTTTAAACAAGAGAAATTGAGTGCAAATGGAGCAGATAAGAGAAAAACACCTCAAAGATACATACACTAACTGCTTTAATCACCTGCAGGATTTTTAAAATATACTTAAAAAAAAATTTTTTTTAAAAAGATACTTGGATTACATTAAATGTTACATAAAAAATGTAGGGGATTCCTATATGTCCCACTCCCTACCCCTCCCACACTTTCCCACATCAGCACAATCCTTCATTAGTATGGTACATTTGTTACAATTGATGCACACATATTGGAGCATTGCCATGGAATTGTGGATTGTAGTTTACATTATAGTTTAAACTCTCTCACACAAAATTTTGTAAGTTATGCCTAGATATATAATGGCCTGTATCTATCATTGCAATGTCATTCAGGACAATTGCAATGTCCTGAAAATGCTCCCATATTACACCAATTTTTCTCTTCCCTTCTCTTTAGAACCTCCGGTGACCACTGCCTCCACATCAATGATAAAAGTTCTTCTGTTGCTAGAATAACAATAAGCCTATAGTAGAATGATAGTAAGTCTACTCTACTCCATCGTTCATTCCTCAATCCTGAGGATTCTGGGATGGTGATGCCCACTCCACCTGAAAATGAGAGTGGGCTACATCCCATAGAGCATATGGATGGGATTGTTTTGCTTGCAGTTGCAGACTTTCTGTGTTCCTTTGGGATGGTCGTTGTCCATCATCATCTCTTTGTTAGTTGTCTGGGTGAGTTCAATGAACTGGAGAGTAGGTGTTGCAACCTGTTGAGATTCAGGGCTCGGCTGGCACATGGATTTACCCAAAGATTTAAGTCTCTTGGAAACAAACTGATCAACTCTAATACTGACAGTAGGTTCAAATAGAAGGGGCAGAAGAGCCATATGTAAGGAACCCACAACTGAGTCCAACTTTATCACACTGGGGAGCATAAATTCCAAATTATGGCCCACTGACAGGGTGCCAAACTCCTGACCTGTCAGCCCTGCTTATAGTGTCTGTATGTCTCCAGAGCCCTCAGGAGCCCCGTTATTTGAGGCAATATTTACTGTGGCAGTCAATGAGATCCTGCTGAGTTGTGCATGAGCATAACCTCTGGAATGACCTCCTGACTCCCTTTGAAGTCTTTTAGCTGTATAAACTCATTTTGAGCAGCAAAATTCAAAGCTCAAGTCTCTAGCACAGGAGGTGAGAGATGGAGTATATTTGCATGAGAAGAAACCAGGGAGATTACTAATAACAAAAGGGGCACCTGGATTCCTCCTTTGCAAACAGCAATCCCTGACTCTCTTTTTCCAAATACTAAGCTTGTCTTTATGTACCACGGCCCTTCAGAGTCATGCCCCAAGCCACACAGAGGTATGAAGTCTATGGTTATGCTGTGGCCAGTGTATGTTTTCATGAACAGAGTCTAGATCCAAGTGACAACCTTCTGCTGTGCAGCAGGATGACTTGGAATTAAATGAGTTACAAGCAGCAGCAGTGGGCTCTCCCTGGGTAGGGGTTGGTGGTCCAAGAGAGAAACACAGAGGCTGATTGCACAACTGGAGCATGTACCTATCTGTGGTTTTCTTCGTGTTAAAGACTGAAAACCCTCCTGGCTCTGCCTGCTCCACCCTAAGGGGCTGCTCTATAGCTACAGTCCCATGAGGTGAAGACAAGCTGTCCCTGAGCCTCAGGACACTAGCTGGGTCTCTTCCCACAGAGCTACGGCACAGAGACTGGGTAAGACAATGAGCCCTAAAGCTGTGTGAGGAGGGGGCAGCCACTGAGGCAAAAGGGAGACCAAGAAATGCTCAGGGAGCAAGTATAATTGGGGAAGAGAGGTGACAGGGACTAGCACCCCCAGAGTGACAGCAGAGGGCCCTGAGAGTAGGTCATAAGGGAGCATGCCACGACTGGGCTGTTAACTAGGAGGTCTTTTGTTCCTTCATTACAGGTACCAGAGGTCCAGATATGGGAAACTTTGTCTTCTTGTAATGCTCTGTCTCTTGGCCATGGTGATCCATGCCCCACCCCAGGGATTAACCTGGGCTCAGTGATTTAACATCCACCAGATGCAAATGGCCCATTCAAAATGTGATGACGCAATGCAGGTGGTTATTGGCTATAGAAGACAATGTAAAGACCTGAATACTTTTCTAAACACAACATTTGCTCTTGTTGCTGATGTTTGCAATACTGCAAATATCACCTTTAAGAATCAAAAGAAAAATTGCCATAAGAGCCCTGATCAGGTGTCTTTAACCAACTGTAACCTAACAAAAAATTCATCTGATTACACACAGTGCAATTATCAACAGACACAGTTACAGAAGTTCTGCGTTGTTGCCTGTGAGCTCAAGGGTCCACAGGACTCTCCTGAATTTCCAGTGGTTCCTGTTCACGTGGATAAGCTCATCTAAGCTCCTGCATGAGTACATGGTGCCAACCCTCATCTACCAGGCCCCACTGTCACAGCTATGCTCTCACCCCACTATCTTCCTGTCTATCAGCATCTGCCCCCATCGCTACAACCCTCAACTGCTGCTAGGTTTGCTGAGCTGAAGATCCTTGTTCTCCCTTGAAATAAAATTCTTTGGTGAAACCTCTAAAAGTCTGTGGGTATCTGTTTTTGCCCTTTTTCTGTGATTTAGTCACAATCTGGTCTAGAGTTTTTTTCCATTCCTCTATTCTAGATTCATAGGTAATAGAGACATGTGCAGAATAACAGGCTCTTTGTGTGATGAGCAGCACAGATTTTGCCTCTCCCTCCATTCAGCTGAGAGGCTGAGGACTCAATTGTTATGTGTCTCTTTCCCTCTCAAGAAGTAAAGAGAGGGGGATGGATGTGGCTCAAATGGTTGGGCCTCCATCTCCCATATGGAGGGACCTGGGTTTGATCCCCAGAACCTCCTGGTAAAATTGGAAAAATAAATAAAAAAGTAAAAAAGAAGTAAAGAGGCTCCAGTGAGTGGGTAGAAAACACACGGGATTGATTCTGTTTGAATTATACACTATAAATTTTTTTGTTTGTTGTGAACTTAATTCTGTAAAAAGAGAAAAAAAAAGTAAAATTAAATGCCATAAATGAAATAAGACCAAGATTAAAATGGAAAAAAAAATTAGCCTCAGAGATAATCTTTTAAAAATTAATTCATTATATCTCCAGGTATGATGGTTACAATAGGGGTGGACCAGAGCTGAATCAAATGTGGATTGAAATACCTTGTCCAGGCAGCCATGTGGGCAGATTCTAACAGTGCCTGGAGAAGAGGTGACCATCTTTGCTCACAACTTCAATGTCCTGGAAAAGGAAGGAAGCTTCTCAGGTGTGGGTGAAGGGACAGGAGGGAGGACACCAAAGTGGGGTCTGTAATCATAGGCAAGTCTGCTCTTGGCTATTTTGGTCTTCATAACTGTCCCCAGCCATGAAACAGAGATTCATTCAAACTCAGGTTAGGAAGGGGCACAGGCTCTATGACTAGGAAATCGAAACTGACAAATCAGGACCAAGATCATGTGAACCCCTGCCCTGACTCCTTCACAGGGCTGCACTCAGGAAAGGATGGGAAAGCCCCCTCTCTGCTGGGGTCATGTGAAGCCATTCAAGTGATTGTTCCGGTGAGAGGGTGGGTCTTTTGAAGTGCCTGGCTGAGAATGGAATAGAGGTGGCAGGTCATCATATCTGCACCTCTTTCCCAGGGCCTAAGATTACTGCTCTCCTTTCTCAACTCCAATTCCAATGCCTCAGAGATAGCAAACTTCCCAAACCTCATGCCTCTCTATGACAGAAAGTCTTGCTCATTTTTAAACCCAGACAGCAGTTGCGTCTGCACTACTCTGGAGAAGCCACTGGTGGGGTTTTTCATTTTGTTTTGTTTTCACCTTCAGGCAAGACTGAAGGTATGGTGAGTATACACTGGATTTAGGAAATTACAGTGCTCAACAGAAGCCATGGACCTGAGGTAAAATATTCTGTGTTATGAAGAGAGCTCACTCTTTTAACAACCTTGGAACAGCTGCTGACATCTGCCAAGAGTTCAGGTTTCCTGGGATCCTCTCTTCCTGGGGCTTGCCTCTCTCTGGGCTCAGCTCCTCTGTTGCCTCCTCAACGACAGCTATAGGCAAACGCTGGTTTCTCTTCCCGGGCTTTTTCATTTTCCCCAAGACCAACCTCCTCTGTGTGCTTACTTCCCGGGCTCGAGTTTGAAATGCTAACCTCTCTTCTCTGTGGTGCAGTTTCAGTGTGAGTCCCTACACACAAAGGGGGCAGGGATGCAACATCCTGCTGATGTGGCCTAATTTATTGATTCATTTAATAATAATGACACTATTACATGCCAACATAAATATATATTTCATAAAACAACCTTATTATCTAAAAAAATTTAGTGAGAAGAATGTCACTTTTTCATACTTGAAAATTTCTAATGGCTGGCTCAGACATCTGGATTCCAGTATCTATGCTTGCATTCAATCTATTTTGTTTGGCTGAGGTATAAGAAGAAAATCTACCCTCAGAAAGACCTAATGTTGGGAAGGTAACCTCATAAACACTTGCAAAAATCTTGGGGACTATGAAGTTTCTAAGAGCACAACTTGACAATCACTTTACTTGAATAAGACTAGTGGAAAGCCAAACCAAAATGCTTATATTCCTATGTGTAGGATGAATAGGAGAAGCTAAAGGAGTGGCTCAGCAGCAAGTATCTATGTTGTGAGAAAACCATTTAGCTCAGGTACTTAGAAGTATCACTTGCCAATATAAATGTTTGTGTCTATAATATTGACGAAAATAATTTTATTACATCATAAATATAGTTTATATGGTAAGTTTTAACACAGGTAAAATGGGGATGTGAGCTGTAAGATCCACAAGAAAGGAGAACCATTTTATCTCTCATGTTTTATGAACATATCTTATTAAGATAACAATATTATGAACTAGAAAGCAAAATCCTCATTATGAAGGTAGGTCTGCTTAGATAATTATGTCCAGCTTTGAGATAAGGAATAAGAGGCAACAAGAATGGGTAACTTCATCTTAACCCTAGTGTAGAACTGTGTTCCTTACAAAGACAGCCCAGAATGATGGAAAACACAACTGCTTTGGAGGGAGACATTCCTGGTTCTACTATCACTTGCTATTACATCACTCTCTGGGTCTAGGAGTACTCGTCTGTAAAATAGCAATAATACCTGCATTGTAGACTACGGAGATGATTGAATGAGTCCATTTAAATGAAGATCTTGGCCCTTCCATATTGCTTGAAATTCAGAGCTTTCAATACAATAGTCACAATGTAAAAGTGAAAAATGTCAGATTTTCCTTCCCAGTCTATTTTTCTACCACATATAAAAATAGGCTTTGCACTCACTCTTTCCAGTAATAACAGATCAGACTTTGACCCAATAGTGTGGACTCCTACAGGCAAAGATGTTACCACGTTCCCATACATGGAAAAATGAGGTGCGTTTGATGTTTTATGGTGACAGTTTTCACATTCCCAGGTTTCCTTTGGTCCAATGACACACATGTGCATCTGAAAGAATCTGGTGTTGTCAACACACAGCAACTCACCACTCCACAACCACCTGTGAGTTTCAGTATATCAGGTCCTCAGAATACTGATTGTATATGAGAGAGTTTATCAAAAAAAGATGGGTTCTGTATAAATACATAGAATAATGGTTATCCCTCTATTCTAGAAAATGCACCATAGCAATGTTTGCAGCAGAAAAATTTTGAAACAGGATATCCCTAAATATGGGACTGTTTAAAATATGAAGGTATAATCTTACAGTAGAAAACAATGCAGACATTAAATAGAATGATGATGTGCATATCTTGCTAATAACATGGACTATCAACAAAATATACTATCAGTGTAAAGAAATATTGTGTAGAACACTATGGATAGAATGCTGATATATGTGGGAATGAATGGAGGACTGAATGGAGGAAATATGCATATATCTAACACATGCCCATATGCATCTATATTTTAATGTACTTATGTATAGTATATGTGAATAAATTGTGAAAGGATACAAAGACATGGATAAGTCTTGCTTTTGGAAAAGCAAAACGGTGCCTACTAGAGGAGGCTTAAATGAAGATATTATTTTCCTGGCCAATATACATCCCTAATGCCTGAATTTTATAATTGCCACATGAATGTTCATCGTATCTGTATATACAAAAAAAAGTCAGGCAGACAACCTCCCTGAAGCCCTTTTTCAGCCTGCCCAAAAAAGGACCCCTGCTCAGAGAAAGTTTAAACAAGAAATGATTTCATAAAGTAACCAAAATAATGCTGCCGCTTAGAGATGAACTGGAAACTCCCACCCCTCATCTTCCAACAGAAAAGTAGAGAGCTGCTGCCTGTGTCTGCTCATTCCTTCCCCTGCCCTCCTCCTCCACATCCCCTCCTGTGGTGTTGGGGAGTTCATGACACGCAGTGGACGCTCATTACATGGGTCTACCCTGGTCCTTCTCACTTTGGAAGAAGAGAGGAAATATCTCAAGGCGGCTAGGTAGAAGGAGATAGCTGGGGACTAGTTAGCTGAATAAGGGTAAGCACCTTGTGCTGTGGAAGCTGATATGCTTTGAGATAGTTAAATCCTGTGCTCATTCCCCTACGGTTTAATTCAGGATGGCCAGTCCAGGGGTCCTGGATCCGTGGTGAAGGACAGCAGGCGCGGAGGTGGATGAAGCACTGCGGCCAGAGTGGTGACCCGCTGCAGGATGCACCAAGTAAAGAGAGCAGTGTTGGAAATGTTGGTTTTTTGTGATGAGCAAGCCTTCACTCCGTCTTTTGGGAACCGTATCCCTGTTTCCTTTGCAAAACCAACCCTCTGTCCTGTCCCAATCTTTTGTTTGGATGGACTGGCTGCAACAGGTGCAGTCATGAGGTAATCAAGGCATGAATCCCATTCCTCAGCCACAGAGGTGGCCTAATCAGAGGCATTGTTTAGGAATGTTAGAGGATGCAGTCATGAGCTATTTTTTCCTGGACCTAATCCTGAGAGAAGAATAAGGTGTGGGGTAGTAATACCTGCATCGTAATTGCTGTAATCATCTTATAAATAAGGAAGGGACATCTGCCTGAGACTGAAATCAAGATAGAAGTGAGGGTAATAGAAAAATAAAGAGAAACTGGGTTCTGTTTTCATTATTGGAGTTCTGATAAGCACTCATGAAGCCATAACCAACCCTTATTGCTTCAGACAGTTTAACCATACATGCAGGCTCTGAGGACACCAGAAAGGGCAAGTGTATGGAGAGAAGGGGTTTCAGTGATGCTAGAAACCGAGAAGAAAATTAAAGTGAATTTTATATTAGAAATCCATGCGGTGTTATTTATTTCCACAAGATAGTGCTTTTTAAATAAGGTAGTAGAAATATTTCTCCTTGAAAAGAATTTTATGCAAAGATGTACACGGGAGAGTAAGTTAGCCATGCACATATGGGGTGGAGCCATAGAGGTCCTAAAGTGAAGAGGTTCCTGGTGGCTTCCAGTTACTAGAGTGGAGGAGTACATGTGAGAATAGAAGGGGATTCGTTCTGATAGGTAAGGTGTGGAAGGACAGAACATGTCAGGGCATATGAACTTTGTAGGGGTTTTCACTTTTACTCACAGTGAAATGAAGAAGCAACTCTGAGCAAGGAGCCATCAACCTCAGAGAATCCTCCCGCAGGGATCACAACCAGACTTGGGGATTCATGATAGGAGGCACAAAACAAAAAGTGGCAAAGAAACTTGAAGGATATCTAATAGATGGAGCAGCTCAATGAGCCAAGAGTAGGATTAGTACCAAAGGCTAGACTCAATCAACCCAGAGTTGAAGGCACCTCAATCATCTCAGAGGAGATGAGAGATGGGAAATCTAGACAAAAGCCTGTGTTTGCTTTTTGCATCTCTCCTTTTATGGTTACTCATTCTTCAGAACTGCTCACTTTACCTCGTCTCTCCAGCAGTGGAGCTGAGTTGCTTTACATGATGCTCTGAGCTCCAAGAATGAAATCAGAAGCAGCAAGGCCTATATCAGCATTTTACATGGCCATTTCTGCCCCACTCTGTTGGTCAAGGTAAGTCACAAAGCCAGCCCAGAGGCATGTTGAGAGGGGACTACACAAGGGGTGAGTGACCATAGCATTTTTGATTGGGGGTCATTCTATAACAACTGACAATTAACTAGATTAGCTTCAAGGTCTTACAACTGTGCACATTCAGAGTGTCCCACACTCAGAAGAGGCTTACTATTAAAATAATTTTTAAAATTAATTTTGTTGAAACATTATCATAAACCATACAGTCCATCTAAAGTGCACACTCAGTGGCATTTGGAATAATCACAGAGTTGTGCATTCTTCACTGCAATCAATATTAGAGCATTTTCATTACTCCAAGAAGAAAAATCCCCTGCCCCTTAGCAGTCACCTCTCTATCCATCTATCCGTCCCTTGCCATACATAACTGCTATTCTACTTCCATCTTTATAAATTTATTTGTATTTAAATTAGTATAGATGGAGTCAAACAATATGTAGTGCTTTGTGTCTAGTTTCTCTCACTTAGCTTTTTTTTAAATCAATATATCCTACAGTCCATAGTTTAGTTTGGTTGTATTTTTCCCAAATATCACCTTATTGTAAACATCTTTTTTTTTTAAAATTTATTTTTTTTATTTATCTCTCCCCACCACCTCATTGTCTGCCCTTGCTGTGTCTGTTTGTCTTCGTTTCTTTAGGAGGCACCAGGAACCCAACCCGGGACCTCTGACGTGGTAGGGAGGCATCTAATTGTTTAAGTGACCTCTGTCCCCTGGCTTTTTGTGTGACCTCCGTCCCCTGGCTTTTTGTGTCTCTCATTATGTTTTTCTTCTTGTTTCTCTTGTTGCGTCATCTTGTTGTGTCAGCTTGCCGATTCTGTCCTTCGCACCAGCTCATTCTCTTCTCACGAGACACCGGGAACCAAACCATGGACCTCCCATGTGGTAGGCGGGATCCCAATCACTTGAGCCACATCTGCTTCCCATAAACATCCTGTAACATTAAGGTACATTTGTTCTGTGTTTTAGTCAGCCAAAGGGGTGCTAATGTGAAATACTAAAAATGGGTTGGTCTTTATAAAGGGTATTTATTTGGGGTAGAAGTCCACAGTTACCAGGCCATAAAGCGTAAGTTTCTTCCCTCACCAAAGTTCATTGTCACGTGTTGGAGCAAGACAGCTGCCAACGTTTGCCAGGGTTTAGGCTTCTTGTGTTCCTCTCTGGGCTTAGCTCTTTTGGTTCCTCCACAAGGTCAGCTATAGACTATCAGGCGAATGGCTCACTTCTCTTTTTTGGGGGCCTTTTCTCCAACATCAAAACTGCTTCTCAAAAACTGCTTTTCAAAACTGTTCTTGCCATGCCTTTTATATTTGATTCCCCACCCACCAAGGGGTGGGGCTCAACACCCTAATCATAACCTAATCATGCCCAGATTAACAGATCAGTTTACAAGCATGATCCAATTATATTTTTGGAATTCATAATTACATCAAATTGGCCAATGGTTACATTCTTTTTCAGAGAAAAACACTCTTAAATATGCACTATTAACCATACACTCATTTTCCACGAGAGGGTTGTTATACAGTCTCATGTTTCATTTTATAGCTTTCCTTCTAATAAGATACATGACCATGGTCTTTTCCTTTCAACCACTACATACCCATACATTAGCGCTGCTAATTACAAACACTAGAATGTGCTTTCAACATTTCTATTCATTTCCAAACATTAACAAACAACCTTTTCACCAATTATGTACACAATAAGCCTCAGCTTTCTATTCTCACTCCTCATTTTATCTTGTGGTGACCTCTAGACTAGCTATTATCCATAAGTTTGCTCATTATATTTAGTTCATAATAGTGAAATCAAGCAAAATTTATTCTTTTGTGTCTAGCTTTCTTCGCTCAACATAATTTCTTCAAGTTTCTTCCATATTGTCTTATGCTTGACAACTCATCTCTTCTTACAGCTGAATAGTATTCCATTGTATGCATATACCACAATTGGTTTATCCATTCATCCGTTGATGGACATTTGGGTTGTTTCTATCTTCTGGCAATTGTGAATAACGCTGCTATGAACATCAGTGTGCAGATGTCTGTTCATGTCCCTGCTCTCAGGTTCTTCTGGGTATGTACCTAGCAATGATATTGCTGGAACACATGGCAGATCTGTTTTTAACTTCCTCAGGAACTGCCAAACAGTCTTCCACAGTGGCTGTACTGTTCTAAATTTCCACCAACCGTGAATAAGCATTCCTATTTCTCCACAACTTCTCCAGCACTTGAATTTTCTGGATTTTTTTTTTTAATAGTGGCCATACTAATAGGTGTGAAACGATGTCTCACTGTAGTTTTGATCTACATTTCCCTAATAGCTAGCGATATTGACTCTGATGTCTCTATCTTGAAATTCTTCACAATGTTTTTTTAAAAAGCTTCACACTTTAATTTTGAATGGAAGCCTACAAATTATGCAGCTGGTCCTGGCTGCAGATGTAATGTGGCTTTTCCCTTACTGGGCTCCTTCCCTAGATCACCAGTACCTCTCAAGACAGATGCCCATAATGGTTCTTTTGTCAACACAGACTCCACCCTCACACTTTTGAGTCCTAGTGGAGCAGATTATAGAGTTCCTATAGAAAGGCACTCTGGAGCTCCTGATCCAGTTAAAATAAGGTTTATTCAACATGTAGAAAAATGTTAAAGTCTATATTTTTAGTACACAAAGACTTCAACACAGTTGATTTTCATGCTTACTGAAGGCAGAACAGGAACAGGACAATATTTCCAAAATCATCAAATTCTGCACTTTTCAAACTACACCAAAGGCATAGACAAAATTTAGTTTGTGACTGAGTTGAACCCAAGGACTAGACATCATTTACCGCAAAATAGGTTTAGATTCTTCTAGGCCCTATCTAGGACATCTTAACAGACACCGCAGAAAAACCACATATTATTTGACTTCCAGTACAATAGCTCCATTCTGTGAAAATGGGGAAGTCATTGAGTGAATGACCAATCACATATTTTTGTTGTTGTTTTTGTTGTTGTTGTTTTGAGGTTCCGGGGTCAGGGATTGAACCCGGGACCTTCCTATGTGGGAAGCCAGCATTCAACCACTGAGCCACATCGGTTCTCCTGAGATGGTTTTTTCATTTGTTTGCTTGGTGTTTTTATTATTTTGTTTTTAGGAGGCACTGGAACCAAACCCAGGATCTCACATGTGAGAAGCAGACGTTCAACTGCTTGAGCCACATCCACTCCCCCAAACACAGATGCTTTGTTGTGACATATCAGCCCCAACTACCATCCTCCTTCCACTTCCTAGGATGATGGTCTAGTGACATATAATCATGACTTGACTTCTAATCTTACAAAATGACAAAGTAGAGAAGCAAATCCAAGAACAGTATAAAATCAGGGGACAGTGTGGAGCAACCCTCATCTCATGCACACACCCCAACTTTTTCCCTATGGTTTATAGAAGCAGGACTCAAATATATGGCCTCTGGTATCACTTTACACTCTAAAATTTATTGAGAACTGTAAAAATCTTAGTTTCTGCTGAACATATCTATGCAAATTTAACTTCTTAGATATTAAAGCTGAGAAAATTTCAAAACGCTTAACCATTTGTTCATAATCCCATTAATAATGACAATAATGAACCTATTAAATGTAAATATAAAAATCTCACTTTTAAAAACATAACACTATTTACTAAATCAAAACAAAAGATGTAAGAAGAAAGGCATTGATTACATTTTCAAAATCACTGCATCTCTGGATCAAATAGACAACAAGAATGTCATATCTTCTTTTGCATACAATCTCTTGCACTCTGCTGTTTGGTTGAATTATATAAAGAAAATTAGGCTCTCACAAAGATACATGTTTGAAAAGGTAAGGGCCTCACAGATATCCCAAACAGCTTTGGATGAAGGGGATCACAAGGATCCTCAGAACCACTTTGAATTTCCTAGTGCCTATATCCCCTTTCTCAGTCCACATGGTTGGTTCTGAGATGGGAACTTGACTCAATCAAAGATAATTGCTAGGATAGTTGTGGGATGAAGGCAGGGACTATTTTCTGCTGGACTTAATCCTGGGAGAATAGAAGGTCAGGAGTTGCTGCATTCATCTCATACATTTGTATGGGAAGCCTGAGAATGGAGCCTAGGTAGAGAAGAGAGTGAGAGAGACACAGAGATAAACTGGGTTCAGTTTGCAGCATCTGGGTCTGGTTAGCCACTCCTGAAGCCATAACGATCCCTTCTTGCCTCAGACCGTTTAACTGTACATACAAGTTCTCGGGACACCAGAAAGACCAAGTATGTGGACAGAAGGGGTATTATTGATGCTAAAATCAGAAAGAAAATTATGGCAAATTTTAGATTAGAAATATAAGATGTGTTTTTATTCATTTCTCATGAGTAGCATTTTAAAATAGGGTTGTCAGAGCATTTCTTCTTGAAAAGATGACTTTTAAGCAAAGACCTGGAGGAGACAAGAAGTTAAGTATACATATAGGAGGTCTGGTGTTTTGGGAAAGCCCTAAGGCAGGTACATACCTGGTTCCTCTAGGAGCTGCAAAGAGGACAATACACAACAGGGATTGAGAGAGAGGGAGAATTGATGGGAATTAATGCTGAAAGAGAAGTGAGCAGTACAACTGAGCATGAAAGACACATAAGCTTGTGAAGGGATTTTAGCTTTTTTACTCAGGGTGAAATGCATAAGCACTAGAGGGTTCTGGGCAGAATTATGTGATATAACTACTGTTTTAAACTATACTTAAACAGATTTGTAGTTTATAAACTTTTATTTTAAAAGGAACACTCTGGTTGCAGTGTGGGCAGAGAGGGAAGAGTCAGGGAGCGTAGTGACGAGGCGTTTGCAGTGATCTCGGTGGAAGGTGATGGTGTCTCATACCAGGTGGTAGCAATGCAGGCTGAGAAAGGTGGTCAGATTCTGGTGTGTTTTGAAGGTAGGAACAACTGACTTTCCTGACAGAGTGTCTGGACATGTAAGAAAGAGAATAGAGTGAACATTACTCCAAAGTGTGTGCTTAAATGGGAAGATGCAGTTACCTTTAACTGATACGGTATGTGTAGGGAGGAAGTGGTGGTTGAGAGATTGAGGAGACAATCATTTGCCACATAAAATATTTGCAGCATATATTAGACTTCCATGCAGAGCTATTGGGTAAATATCTGGATGTACAGAGCTCAACAGAGAGACATGATTAGTTTTGAGGAGAGATGGGGAGAAGTTTTTGTTTCCTAGATGTGAAAATAAAATACCATGCATTGGGTTCACTTAGACAATGAGAATATAATGACTTGCAGGTCTAGGCTAGGAAGAGTCCAAAATCTAGGCATCAGCAGGGGCGATGTTTTCTTCCAGAAGACTGTGGCATTCGCGCGCTGGATGCCAGCAATACTTGGTCCTTGGCTTTTCTGTGACATGGAAATGCTCATGGCAGCCTCTCCTGGCTTCTTGCTTCCTTCCCGGGTTCTGATGACTTTCAGCTTCTGGCTGTCCCTTCTGACTTCTCCTTCTCTGCGACCATCCCTATAAGGTGTTCAGTAATAAGATTAGAACCCAGACCGATTCAGTTATGCAACCTCTTATCACTTCAGATAAGAAGTGACCTCATCAATAAGTCCTACTTATAAGGGTTCACTCCCACAGCAATGGGTTAAGTTTAAGACCACGTTTTTTGAGGTGCAAAGCTCCAAACTGCCACATGAGTCCATGGTATTTAATGTGTTAAAACTGGATAAGATTCCCAAGGGACTGCATGGAGTGCATGGAAGAGAACCAAAATTGGACTGGGAAATCTCCAACAATCACATGCCCAGGAGAAGAAGAAAGACTATGGAGACTGATAACAAAATCCTGTAGGGTGATGAGAAAGCCAGGAGAGGGTGGTGAACCAGAAATCAACATGCAGTCTTGACATGACCCTCTGCCTTGAAGTTAATCCAGATGACTTATACTAGACTAAGGGGAGCCCTAAACCCAATATGACAGATGTTCTTGTGAGTGGGACAGTAGGACACAGAGGCACAGACACAGAGGAGTACACCAGAGGAGGCAGAGACTGGAGTTATGCTGCCTCCAGCCAAGGAATGCCAAGTATTGTTGGCAAGACCAGAATCCCAAAGAGGCTCCTGCGGACTACAAAGGGAGCGTGGCACTGCTGACACCTTGATTTTGATCTTCTACCCTCCAGAACTGTGAGAGAAAACAGCCTGCTGTTTTCAGCCAACCAGCTCGTGGTAATTTGTTAGAGCAGCCCAAGGACATTAATATGTGCACCCACAGACTTATTGCTCCTGGGCATTGGTAGGGACTTTTCAGGTTTCCCTGTAGAGCAGAAGAGGCCAGCTCCATGACTGAATTCATGTGCTTGGTAAATAGCAGAGCTCTGATTCAAACCCTGGTGCTTCTGTGTGTAAAGTCCACGCACTTTGGATAGAAAACAAAGCGTGTCTCACTACTAAAACCAGGCCACAATAAAAATAAAAATAATAAGGAGTTATCTTGTGACCAAGCAGTTGTGTGGACTGATTTCTCATCTGCATGAACATCCAGAAGGACCTGTAGAAGCTGAATGGGATGTGGAAGAATAAGGCTTTTGCAGGAATTTCCTATGCATTATAATACCTAAAGCATGTGTGGCCCCTGCCCAGCAAAAGCAAGTACAGAACCCACCTTCACTTATTATCATCACCCAAAAGGTCCTTACAATTTTTCTCAACTCAGAAAAACAATCAGAATCTGTGATCTAGGAGTATGAGGAAAATTTGTGTAGGCTGCCCTTCAGGTATCATATGATTGAGTAAGAATGGCACTAATTGAATCTCAGTCAGATATTCAGTACATGTACTCTTTTCATAGGCTTAGGTTTATCTTATTTTTTTAAAGACAACTCCAAAACTCCCAACCATTTATTCATTCAAAAATGCATGGCCAGTTTCTACAATGTGCCCAGCCCAGGCTTAGGCCTAATGGCACAAATTGACTAAGGTCATTTTGTGCCTTTTAAAAAGTAACAATCTAATGCAGGGCTCCGCAAACTTTTCTGTTAAAAGTCAGAGAATAAATAGGTTGGGCTTTGCATACTTGAAAATCTCTGTCACAGTTATTCAAATCAGCAGGAGTAGAATGAAAGCAGCCTGAAACAATGTAAATGAAGGATCAATGTTGTGGCCCATTAAATCTTTATTCATAAATACAGGCAGCGTCAGAATTGGCTTCAGGATATTAGCTTACCAAGCAAATATTCTAATGAGTAACAGGAAGAAAACATTCATTTTCAATGCACAGAGAAAAAAAACTGCAGTGTTTTCCTCTAAAATGAGAAATTTTCCATGGAAAAATAGCCTCTAAAGTTCCATCTACTGAAAAGTGAGACTCCCCAAGACCTCTCTCAAAAGGCCTGCTATAGAACAGTCTTCCTCATTGAGGCCCAAGCCCTGACTCTCTCCACCTTCCAAGTCTGTGCTAAACACAGTGTGACTTGCTCAGATCATACCTCAGCAGGGACTACCTCACACATTTGTTGCAGTCTTTCGTGTGTCACCTTGAAGAGTTGTTAAAGGATTGCAAGTGGCTCCATCCTAAGGCATGAAACCTTCCAGTGAATGTACGTGGCCTAGGCTGGTAAATCAAGTCCGAGTCCCTCTGTTGTTTTTCCAAGGCCCAAACCCCAAGACCTGCCTCTGTTCTAAAAGGCTGGCCACTCCAGGCATGACAGGCACCCTGGAGGAACATCCTCAGTCCAGAATTATGCTTCAACCACAGATGATTGTTCTCTGCCTGCTGATTCTTCTTCTTCAGATGCAAGCCTTGAACTACAGTCCTGAGTGCCTTTGTTGGCCATCATTGCTAGCTTCCACAGTTTCTGCCTAAACCTCGAGGCATTCAGCAACCCTGTTCTTGACTTTATTTCTTGTCCAGAATATCCTGCACCCTGACCACTGGTTCAGATGGTTTCACCTAGTCAATAAGAAAAGGAACAAGTCTGTACCTGTTCACAGAAGTGTCAATACTCAAGGCCATACTGACACTTTGCTGAGTACAACTGATATTTCCCATTGAGATAATTTACTTTGTGTCATACTAAATGTAAGTATTTCACTTATGTTACCTCACTAAAATGCCCCAGAGGATTGTGGGAAGATGGCAACAGAATAACAGGCAGAGCTGAATGCTCTCACAAAAACAATGAAGAGTCAAAAGCTCTCTGAGGGACATACTTTGGGGTTCAGCAGACCAGGACAGTGCAACACAACTCCCAGGAGGGTGATGGACAGAGAGGGGAAGAAGGTGAAAAGACCAACGTGAGTTACCAAGCCCCTGTGGTGGCCAAAAGGGCTCACCTCCCCCACTTCCAAAATATTAAGATGGGGTAAAACACCTGGCTCACTCCAGCCAACTGAGAGGAAAACAGACATCTTCCTCCCTGTCAGTTGTTTCAAAGGAAAGGGGAGGGGAGGTCAGGATGATTTTCTTCAGTAAATTTGACCAGCAGAGCCCACTTCAAATCTCCAATCTGGAGATTCAACAGAGGAACACAGGAAAGCCAAGACTGAAACACCTCTGAGGAAAGGTGCATTGACTTGCTCCATCTGCTGGCTTGTCTGGAAATTGCATGGACAAAAACTGTTGTCTGTATCCAACCCCTGGGAGAAAATCTGCTTCCCTCTAGTGAGTCCCTGGCCTGATTTTGAAAACTTAAGCTGTGCAATTTTTAAGATTGAGAATAAGTTGAACCAAATATCGAAGACCTGTGCAAAAAAAATGATAATAAAGCAAAAACAAAAACAAAAAAACGGACAATAGGCAAGAGAGAGAAATTGACAATCAGAGTAAATACACCAACATATTCAGATGCCTAGACATCAGCAAAAAAAATTCAAGCCATACTAGGATACAGGAAGAGATGGCCCAGCCAAAAGAACAAACCAAATATCCTGAAGAGGACTAAACAAATAAAGGATATAAAGAAGACACGGGGGAAAAAAAAAAAAAAAAGAAGACAGGGAGGGA
>JAQZBX010036146.1:0-24354 GCA_029593785.1 Cabassous unicinctus
AAAGCAGCTCTGGGTTACAGAAAAGTCACATAGAAAATATAGGAGATTCCCATATACACAAACCCTTCCCACTCTCCCCCATTAATAACATTTTACATGTGTATGGTATATTTATTACAATTGATGTACAAATATCGAAGCATTGCTACTAACCATGGTCAATGGTTTACATTGAGGTTTACATTTTGATCATACACATTTCTTGGTTTTGACAAAATATTAAATGGACTGTATCCTTCATTGTAGGATCATGCAGAACAATTTTAATGCCCTGAAAATGCCCTATGTTCCACATATTCTATTCTTCCCTTCCCCTCCCTTCGGAACCTATGGTAACCACTAAGTTTCAATTTTTGAAGAGTAAGGTTCATAGTTACATGGAATAATATTGAGGAATTATATATTGGTCTGTTTTCTTTTATTAGGCACTGACTTTGTTCTCAAGAGATTCTTACCCCTCTAATTGAGAACCTAGCAGGACTCCCCAGGGTGGGAGTTAATATTGTCTTGTTTATTGTGTGGGTCTCCACCGACTGAGATAACACACTATGACAAGACAAACATTATCATATTTCATAGAGGCATGTCCCAGGTGCTCCCTATCCTACATATCATCCCACCCCCCAACAACCTGTACCAGTAACTCTCCCCTGCCATATTTGCCAAAAGAACATTCCCACCATTGTAGTTTAAACCACAAACCTGCAAACTCCGAGTTCACCTGCTCTTTCTCCAACCCTCCTCCCAGTTCGATTGGATAGTTCAACCCAAGTCCCCACCTTACTCTTCCTCACATTCAGGCACCCTCAACCCAATCACATTACCGCACCACTATCACCCCCATCCACTGCCCAAACCCACCCTTCTACCTTATCATAGATTTTGCCCATATGGGCATCGGCTCAGCACCCTCTACTCCCTTTCTATCTCCTGATAGCCTATCTTTCAGACTCTAGCTCTGTGAGTCTGCTCAGTTTGCTTAAGTCATATCAGTGAGGTCATGTAATATTTGTCCTTCACTGACTGGCTTACTTCACTCAACATAATATCTTCAAGATTCATGCATGTTGCCCCGTGTGTTAATACTGCATTCCTTCTTACAGCTGAGTAATATTCCATTGTATGTATATACTACAATTTTCATACCCAGTCATCTGTTGATGGACACTTAGATTGCTTCCAACTTTTGGCAATAGTGAATAATGCCGCTATGAACATCGGTGTGCATATATCTTTTAGTGTCCCTGCTTTCAATTCTTCTGGGTATATACCTAGCAGTGGGATTGCTGGATCATAAGGCACTTCAATAGTTAACTTCCTGAGGAACCGCCAAACTGTCCCCCACAATAGCTGCACCATTCTACGTTCCCACCAACAGTGTATGAGTGTTCCCTTTCCTCTACATCCTCTCCAACACTTGTAGTCCTCTATTTTTTTTTAATAGCTGCCAGTCTAATAGGTGTAAGATGATATCTCATTATAGTTTTGATTTGCATTGCCCTAATAGCTAGCGATGTTGAGCATCTTTTCATGTGCTTTTTAATCATTTGTATTTCTTCTTTGGCGAAGTGTCTATTCAAATCTTTGCCTATTTTGTAAATGGTTTGTTTGTCTTTTTATTTTTGAGATGTAGGATATCTTTATATATGCTGGATATTAGACCCTTATCAGATAGATGTTCACCAAATATTTTCTCCCACTGAGTAGGCTGCCTTTTCACCTTCTTGACAAGCTCCTTTGAAGCACAAAAGTTTTTAATTTTGAGGAGGTCCCATTTATCTATTTTCTCTTTTGTTGCTCATGCTTTAGGTGAAAAGTTTATGAAACCATTTCCTACTACAAGGTCTTGTAGATGCTTCCCTATATTATCTTCTAGGAGCTTTATGGTTTTCTTATATTTAGGTCCTTAATCCATCTTGAGTTAATTTTTGTATAAGGCATGAGATGGTGATCCTCTCTTATTCTTTTGTATATGGATATCCAGTTCTCCAAACACCATTTGTTGAAGAGGCCATTCTATTCCAGTTAAGTGGGCTTGGTGGCCTTGTCAAATATCAGTTGACTGTATATGAGAAGATCTATATCAAAACTCTCAATTCAGTTCCATTGGTCAGTATGTTTATCCTTGTGCCAATGCCACGCAGTTTTGGACACTGTAGCTTTGTAGTGTGCTTTAAAGTCAGGTAGTGTGATTCTTCCAATTTTGTTTTCTCTTTCAATATGTTTTTTGGTTATTTGGGGCCCCTTGCCAATCCAAATAAATTTCATAATTAGCTTTTCCAATTCAGTAAAAAAAAGTTCTTGTAATTTTTATTGGAATTGCATTAAATCTGTAAATCAATTTGAGTAGGACAGACATCTAAAGGATGTTTAGTCTTCCAATCCATGAACATGGAATATTCTTCCATTTATTTAGGTCTTCTTTGATTTCCTTTATCAATGTTGTATAGTTTTCTTAGTACAAGTCCTTCACATCTTTAGTCAAATTTATTCCTAGGTATTTGATTCTTTTAGTTGCTATTATAAATGGGATTTTTGTTTTAATTTCCTCCTCAGATTGCTCATCATTGGTGTACAGAAATGCTACTGAGTTTTGCACATTGATCTTATATGCTGGCATTTTACTGAACTTGTTTATCAGCTCTAGAAGCTTTGTTGTAGATTTCTCGGGGCTTTCTATGTATAGGATCATGTCATCTGTAAATAGTGAAATTTTTACTTCTTCCTTTCCAGTTTGGATGACTTTTATGTTATTTTCTTGCCTAAGTGTTCAAGCAAGTACTTCCAACACAATGTTAAATAAGTGTGATGAGTTAAATAACTGGGCATCCTTGCCTTGTTCCAGATCTTAGAGGGAAAGTCTTTAGCATTTCACCATTGAATACGATGTTAGCTGTGGATTTTTCATATATACCCTTTACCATGTTGAGGAAGTTTCCTTCTATTCCTATCTTTTGAAGTGTTTTTATCAAGAAAGGAATCTGTATTTTGTCAAATGCTTTTTCTGCATCAAAAAGATGATCATGTGATTTTTTTTCTATTGATTTGTTAACGTGGTGTATTTCACTGATTGATTTTCTTATGTTGAATCAAACTTGCATACCAGAGGTGAAACCCACTTGGTTGTGATCTATAATTCATTTGATGTGTTGTTGAATACGATTAGCAAGTATTTTGTTGAGGATTTTAGCATCCAGGTTCATTAGAGAAATTTGTCTCTATTTTTCCTTTCTTGTGGCGTCTTTGTATGGCTTTGGTATTAGGGTGATATTGGCATCATAGAATGAGATTAGGCAATGTTCACTCCATGTTTATTTTTTGGAAGAGTTTAAGTAGGATTGGTGTTAGTTCTTTCTGGAATAATTGGTAGAATTCACCTGTGAAGCCTTCTGGTCCTCAGCTCTTCTTTGTTTGGAGATTTTTTATGACAATTCAGTCTCATTACTTGTGATTGGTCTGTTGAGTTCATCAATTTCTTCTTTCACCAATGTAGGCTGCTTGTGTGTTTCTAAAAATTTGTCCATTTCATCTAAGCTATCCATCTTGTTGGCATACAA
Organism: Cabassous unicinctus; assembly: GCA_029593785.1. NCBI lineage: Eukaryota > Metazoa > Chordata > Mammalia > Cingulata > Chlamyphoridae > Cabassous > Cabassous unicinctus. Next base: position 3,558 of record JAQZBX010036146.1, read on the forward strand.
TTTTTCAAAGTATCTTTTTATGATACTCTTTATTTCTGTGGGATCAATGGTGTTATCCCCTCCCTTGCTTTTATTTCATGTGTTTACATCTTCTCTCTTTTTTCCTTTGTTAGTCTAGCTAAGGGTTTATCAATTTTATTAACCTTCTCAAAGAACCAGCTTTAGGTTTTGTTAATTTTTTCTAGTGTTTTTTTTTTTAATTCTCAATTTCATTTAGCTCTGCTCTAATCTTTCCTATTTTCCTCTTTCTGCTTGCTTTAGGATTAGTTTATTGTTCTTTTTCTAGTTCCTCCAGGTATACAGTTAGGTCTTTGATTTTAGCTTTCTTTTCTTTTAAATATAGGCATTTATGGCTATAAATTTCCCTCTCAGCACTGCTTTTGCTGTATCCCATAGGTTTTGATATGTTGTGTTCTCATTTTCATTTGTTTCAAGGTAGTTTCTGATTTCTTTTGCAATTTCCTCCGTGATCCACTGATTGTCTATAAGTGTGTTGTTTGACTCCCATATCTTTGTGCCTATTCTGGTTCTCTGCTTGATACTGATTTCCAGCTTTATTCCATTGTGATCAGAGAAATTACTTTGTATAATTTCAATCTTTCTGAATTCATTGAGATTTGTACTGTGACCTACCATGTGGTCTGCCCTGGAGAATGATCCATGTGCACTCAAGGAAAATGTATGTCCCACTGTATTGGGTTGTAATGTTTTCTATATGTCTATTAGGTCTAGATCCTCTAATGTATTATTCAAGGTCTCTGTTTCTTTATTGACCCTCTGTTAAGATGTTCTGTCTAATGGTGATCATGGTGTATTAAAGTCACCCACTATAATTATAGAAACATCTATTTTTCCACTTAGTTTTTGCAATGTTTGCCTCGTGTATTTTGGGATACCCTGATTAGGTTCATAAATGTTTATGATTGTTCTTTCTTCTTGATAGACTACCCCTTTCATTAATATATAGTGTCCCTCTTTGTCTCTTAAAATAGTTTTGCATTTAAAGTCCATTTTGCCTGATATTAGTATAGCTACTCCCACCATTTTTAATTATTATTTGCATGTAAAATTGATTTCCAACCATTCACTTGCAATCTCCTTGTGTCCCTTTGTCTAAGGTGAGTTTCTTGTAGACAGCAAATAGATGGGTTATATTTCCTTATCCATTCTGCCAATATGTGTCTCTTGGTTGGGGAACTTAATCCATTAGCATTCAATGTTATTATTGTCAAGTCTTTACTTACATTAGCCATATTTTCTTTAGGTTTATAAATGTCATTTTTTGTTTTTATTTCTCTTTTTATCTTTTTAGTTATTCTTACTAATAATTTTCCTTTCTACACTCTCTTCCAACCCTCTCTCTGATGTTTTTCATTTCAACCTGTGAACTCCCTTTAGTATTTCTTGAAGGACATGTTTCTTAGCAAACTGTCTTAATTTCTGTTTATCAGTGAATATTTTGAACTCTCCCTCAGTCTTGAATGCCAGCTTTGATGAATACATTATTCTTGGATGACAGTTTTTTTCTTTTAGCACTTTAACTATGTCATACCACTGTCTTCTTGCCATTATGGTTTCAGATGAGAAATCATCTCTTAATCTTATTGAACTTCCCTTGTATGTGACAGATCCCTTTTCTCTTGTTGCTTTCAGTTTTCTTTCTTTCTCTTGAGCGTTTGAAAATTTGATAAGTATATCTCTTGGGGTAGGCTTGTTAGAATTTATGCTGTTTGGGGTGCACTGCACTTCCTGGACATATACATCCATGTGCCTCAAAAGAGTTGGGAAGTTTTCAGCTGTTTTTCCCTCCAACACTCCTTCTCTTCCCTTTCCCTTCTCTTCTCCCTCTGGGATGCCTATAATGCGTATGTTTGTAAATTTGGTGTTGTCATTCAGTTCCCTGAGGCCCTGCTGAATTTTTTTCTAGCTTTTTATCTATCTGTTCTACTAACTGTCTGGTTTCAGATGTACTATCTTAGACGTCACTAATTCTTTCCTCTACTTGTTCAAATCTGCTGTTATGTGCTTCCAGCATATTTTGATTTCTTGCATTGTGCCATTCATCACCATTAGATCTGTTACCTTTTTATGTATGTTTATGATTTTTTCAGTATATTCCCTTACTGTCTTCTTAATATCTTTTCTCTCTTCCTTCACTCATTAAGTTGATTCATGAAATTTGTTTGGACATCTTTGATTATTTGTTCCATGTTCTGCATCTCCTGTTTTTTAATTTGTTCCTTAGACTAGGCCATGTCTTCCTGTTTCTTAGTATGCCTTGTAATTTTTTGTTGGTATGTAAGCATCTGTTTTTCTTGATTGACTTATTCAGATGGGTGGCTTCTCTCTCTACTCTAGGGTTTTATTTTATTTTATTTTATTTTATTTATTTTTTGGAGTAAGGTTCCTTTTTGACACTTGGTTCCTCTTATTCTATATCCTTGTTGTTGTCTGTGTTCCCTTGAAAAAATATTAAGACCATCAAAAAGGAAAGAGAGAAGAAGAGAAAAAGGATGATAGTAATAATATTTAAAAGATAGGGAAAAAAAAAAACATTAAAAAGCCAGGAAAATAAATGAGTAATAAGAGTGAAAAATCAGAAAACAATACAAAGGAATAAGAACTAAAAGGGTGGAATAAAAAATTAAAGAAGAAAAAATAGAATAAAATAAATGACCAGAAAGATGAGAAGAAGGAAAAAAAGAAAACCAAACAAGAAAAGGTGGAATTAAAGAAAAGCAATGGAAAAGGGAAAAATGAAAGAAAGACAAGAAAGAAAAAATTATGGAGAAAAAATAAGCAAAAGAAAAAAAGGATACAAAGAAAGAGAAAAGACAACAAACAACAAACAAAAAAACAACCCAGGAAAATCAGGTTTCCTTTTAGACCCCTAGGAACTGTCTCAGGCTGCTGGTGTTCATCAATGAATCACCCTGTGGCCTGCCCTCCACAAGTAAGGTACCCAGATTTAGCAAATAAATAATTGTAAAAAATGATAAAAAATAAAAATATAACAGATAGAAAAACCTAAAACAAAAAAATCTCAGTCTGTAAGTTCCCTGTCATAAGATGCTGGCTGGGTGCCTGACAACCCATTATATCACTCTCTTGATCCCCTCTCTTAGGAGGTATTGGGAATCAAACCAGGGACCTCATATAAGCAAGGCAAGCATTTCTACACTGAGCTACACCCACTCCCATAGGTTAGGTAGGCTTCTGAAAGCTTATCTGGTCTCCCCACCACCTTTCCCTCAGACGAGTTGGGCTTCTAACAGTTTGTTGTCTATCTCTCCCAGCTCCTTCTCTCCCAGGCTAGTTATGAGCCTGTCTCCGCCCCCTCACTGACCTAGTTCCTCTTTCTCCCAGGGCAGCTGGGTGTGAGAGCCTGCCTGATTAGATGCCCCTCCCCTCTCCCTGGGGCCACTTCAGTGCTGGCTGGGGTCTTTTCTGAGATTCAAGGGGGGACTCAGTTGGCCAAACACACTGAACGGAAGCCACTCTTTGCTCTCCAACAGACCCTTCTTCTTCTCAGGGAGTGTTCTTTCCACTCAGTTGCCTGCAGTGACCCGGGGTTTAACCAAGGCTATTCACCTTCAGGGTGGGGTATATGTGCTATTCCCAGCCACAGGGGTCAGTAACTCATAGTTTTCATTTGGCTTCTTTGTCTCTCTGTCCCTCTCCCTCCTGGATGGTGTGCAACACTCTCCTGGTCTGCAGATCCCCAAAGCAGCGCCCTCAGATAGCTTTTTCCCTTTCTCTGTTGTTTTTGTGAAAGAGTTGAGCTCTGCCTACCTACTTCAATGCCATTCTTCCCAGAAATCCTCTGTATTTATTTTCAAGTTTAAAATTTTTTAACTGCATGGCTTTTCCATATTTTAAAGTCAATATTTTGCCTCGGAGATAAATTCTCATACCTTAAAGTTTTATTCTCCTTCTGGCTGTTTTTATTTCTTAGCGTACAACTATTTAAATTTCCATTTTCCATTTATTATTTTATTGTATTTGTTTCTGTTCTGCTGAATGTCCTGACCCCTGGCTCATAATCAAAGGAAGAATCTTGGCCCTGGCCACAAATGACTCCTGGACTCATCTGTAAGGTGGTTCTGTGTTCCAGCTCTGTCCTTGTGGAGCTCACCTTTCACAAGAGGATGTCAATTCTCCCTGCTGGCTCCATTGAAACTTAACTGGTAACAAACTTAAAATGTAACTGGCCAAGCTTATTGCAATTCAGTTCTTAACAAAGTCTCATTTGAAAGAAACATTGATTTAAGATTGCCTGACAGAAAAGCAATCTTTCCTTCTCTCTCTCTCTATGTATATGAATCCCTGGATTAAGGAAGATCATCAGAAAGTTTATACCTGAATAGATCCTGTTTGGTCCTGTCTTGATTGATTGTACAAAATTATGCTTTGGGGTTTTCTCATTGGCCTATTTTGAGGAATTTTATGTTTATATATTTACTGTAGATAAGTTACTGGGAAAATAATTCATTACATTAGTTTCCCCTGACCAGCTGGTTTGCTTTTGGTTTTGTATGGTTATTGACATGGCCAATTTTATTCTTATTGTCCCTCTGAATTGTGTAACTGATTTTTATTGTTCTCCTTTTATATTGGCTACTAGAGAATAAAGGCAAAATCATGGTCCACATCCAACAAACACACAGTATCTCTTAGCAAGCACTCTATTACACATAGTTTCATTTTACTTTTCTCATGTCAATATTCCCTTTGGTATGATTTTCATAGTTACATGTTTTTATTTTACTTGGCCATGTTATATGCATTGTTATACGTCACCTAGAAGTATTTTGAAACAAGAAATACTCTTAAAGAGAAAGAAACAAAGAAAAGTTCAGCATTATTATATGCATTGTTATATGCATATTATTGTTATATGCATATTATTATATGCATTGTTATACGTCACCTAGAAGTATTTTGAAACAAGAAATACTCTTAAAGAGAAAGAAACAAAGAAAAGTTCAGCATTATTAACCCCATTTTACACATAAGAATACCAGGACATAAGAATAATAGGACGTTGGTAGCAGAACTGAAATTGGAACATCCATCTTTGACTTATGAAATGTTTTAAAATTCAAGAATTCAGAGCCATTAGAGTGTGTTGCTACATTATAATTGCCAGATTTCCATCAACACTGGGGATCAACCACCAGTCATAAATAATCAAATTACATGTGCTGTTTTCTCTATTTTATTTTGAGTAATAATAAAGTTCCAGAAATATATCAGCCCAGTCAAACCCAGTGAGTATAAGTAACTGAAAGTGTTAGCTCCCACCTCTTTGCCATATGTTCAGTAAAAACATACATGAGTTCAATGTGGTGTTTTGTGAAGACACTGCTGGCTTTACTGGGTGGGGTTTTGTGGTAATTTTGAAGTACACAAGTTTAGTCAAAGATATGTAAATGAATATAACATAAAGATCCATTTCTGCCATTTAATATCAAACAAAATGTTTAAATGACACCTGTAAACTATTTCAAGTCATGAATAAAATTATTCTAGAAGACCCTACTTTCTAAGCCATGAAAAAGTTTGATACTCAATCTCTGATCCATAGAACTTTTTATTTGTTTTGGATTTCAATACTATATTAGTATGCTCCAGAGATTCTTCTCTCTTTTTGTTTTGTTTTCTAATTAAAAGAGTAACTAGGGGAAGCTGCTGTGGCTCAAGCAATTAAGCTCCCATTTATTATATGGAGGACCTGGGTTTGATCCCTGGGACCTGTCATTAAAAAAAAAAAAAGAAAGAAAAAAGGCATCCCAGACCTGCACAGAGAGACCACGCCACAGTGCAGAGAGGGGCAACACAGATGCAGCAATGTACCAAAAAGATGATGATGCAACCAGGTAGGAAAAAAAAAGAGTAACTAGGGAAGCAGATGTGGCTCAAGTGATTGAGCTCCCACCTATCACATGGGAGGTCTGGGTTCAGTTCCTGGTGCCTCCTAAAGAGGATGAACAAGACAGCAAGCTGGTGCGATGGGCTGGTGCTGCATGCTGATGCAACAAGATGACACAACAAGAAACACACAGAGGAGAACATAATGAGACACAACAAAGTAGGGAATGGATGTGGCTCAAACGAATAGGCACCTCCCTCCCACATGAGAGGTCCCAGGTTCAGTTCCCAGTGCCTCCTTTAAAAAAAAGAAGACCAGCACCCAACAAACAGCAAATGCAAACAATGAGGAGGTGGGGAGAAATAAAGAAATAAAATTAAGTGTTTCAGTTTGTTAGCCTGCCTAAATGTAATATACCAGAAATGGGTTGGCTTTTACAATGGAGATTTATTAGTTTAAAAACTTACAGTTTCAAAGCTGAGAAAAATGTCCAAATCAAGGCCTCATCAGGCAATGCTTTTACCACAAAGACCAGCTGCAGGTGATCGTGGACTCCTCTCTCACATAGCAAGTCACATGACCATGTCTACTGGGCTCTCCCTCCTCCTCCTGACTTCCTTACCTTCAGCTTCTCTCTGTTTTTCTGATTTCACCCCATTTATAAAGGACTCCAGTAAGGGGTTTAAGACCCACCCTGGGCCACACCCTCAAGGAAGTAACCTAATCAAAAGATCCCACATACAATAGGTCCACACCCACAAAAATGGATTAACTTTAAGATCATAATCTTCTGAGGTCCATCCAGCTTCAAACCATCACAGCAAGAAAAATGCAAATCAAATCTTTAATATTAATTGACAGAATTATAGCAACCATTTATTAAGCACTTATTTGGTACAAGCACAAATCTTGGCATTTTACATATATTTTCTTTAATCTTTCCAGCAACTCTTCAAAGTAGATACACTGTTTAACTCTCTTTAATGGCTGAAGTGAACAAGGCTCCAGGTGAGGTTAACTGAATGGGCCACTAGGCATAAAAGTTGTAAATGGTAATCTTATGTTTGCTAATGTTTTTAATATTTTCTGATTTTCCGTAATAATAATAATACATTACTTCTATATCAGAAAAATTATAAACACTATTTTCTAAAAGCTACATTTACCAGTGGTATTATATTCCATTTTATTGATGCGCTGAAAGTGTTACAGACATTCCTTTATAATTGGATATTTAGATTTTTTATAATTTTTCCTATTAAATTATGCAGAGATAAATGTATATAAATAAATGTAAATATGACTTTATTTTCATTATTTCCTTAGGCAGTTTTTAAATATATTTACTGAATCAAAAGTATATAAACTTTTCACAGCCGGGACAACGGGGCAGGGGAGGGAAGCCAGGCGCGGTGGAGAGTGGAGAACAGAGATCCTGGGCCACGGCCCTGGCTGAGTAGGCACCACAGGGCAATGGAGGAAAAACCGGCAGAAACCATAGACTCCGTGTCCCCACCAGTGGCCCAGCTGGCCCAACAAGAAGGAAACCGTCCTGCTATCCATTCCCCTGTCCCCTCAAGGTCGAGCTGGGCCAGAATGGCAAGGAGAAATCACCACCTAATGTTTGACACCCTCATAAAATCAAGGTGAAGAGCTCGCCTCTAATTGAGAAGCTTCAGGCCAATTTAACCTTGGATCCAGCATCCATGCTGTGGGGGTCTCACCCAAGACTCCTGGACTCAAGGCCACGTTGTCGCCATTTCATTTCACAGCCCACCCTCTACCCGCCAGCAGCCCTGGAGTGCGGTCTAGGTCCAGCGAGACGGGAGGTACCGCTTGGCCAATTCTCCTAGAGGTAGCCATCTATCCTGTTACCATAAGGTGCAGAGGCGGGGCTCAATCAAAAGATACCCTCCCTCCAAGAGATTCCTAATGTCTCTGTCGTATCACCCAGATGTCGGAGATTTCAGGGCAATGGAGTCATATCAAGAGAACGGTGCGAAGGAAGAGAATGACGATGAGATGCTCACATCCTAGAGCAAGGGGTACCCTCTGAGCAGGAATGGGGTTGGAAATGAAGCAAGGAGAAACCCGGGGTCTGATGAAAAGTCTCCCCTGAGGAAGGCATCCAGCAGAATAGAGAAGCAGGAGGAAAAAGGCAGGGCCCTAGCGGAAACCAAGCAGTGTGAGAAGGGTGTGGGGAATTCAGGCCAGGAGAGCCCAGCTCTGGAGGAGGCCAGGGAACCACCCTACACTTCCAGCACCAAGGCACACAATGGGTGTGGGAAACCAGTGGAAACAAGGTAAAACTGGCTGGAGACAAAACAGACATGGAAAAGTCCAAAGTAAGGGAGGAGAGGGTGGGAAATGAAGAGGATAAGCCTGGGTAAAAGAACCTCTAGACACAAAGAAGCTGGAGGAGAACAGTGCAGGTAGGAGACGGCCACAACTTCCCCTGGAGATAAGGAGGGTGGCAACACTCTCAGCAGGGGAAAGACAAGAAAAAGGAAGCATAGAGGGTGGAGTTCTCCAGCCACGGACAACCCTGGGGTTAGCCATGCCCACCTGGAGACCACCAGTGAGGTCCCAACTGGCCAAGTAGTCCCCACCGCAGAGGATGACACCCCTGTCCAGAGCACTAGAATGCAAAGAGCTCATTGTACCCCTGACAAAGCTGCTGGAACCATCTCTTTGGAAGTAGCAACAATGGCAGTACCAGCAAATGAAGTCACCAAAGAAGCAGAACATGCTGAGGTCTAGAGTCAGCCTGAAGACACAGGGCACATTATTTCCTGGCCTCCACATTGAATGTTCCCTGGCAGATAGAGAGAACTCTGAGGGCAGCAGACTTTTATCAGCTTGATGGACTTGGTTGGGGGAAAAAAATCTTCTTTACAACAACTCACTGTGGTGACAATTCCCTAGGACACTGGCTGTCCTGTGGGGCCTTGGATTAGCCACACCACCTACCCCTTTGAACTGAACTCTGTTGCAGTTTATCAGATTTTGCTTGTATAACCTTTTTACTGTTCTGAAACACTTATGATTCTCATATGTAAGTAAAAATTAATTTTAGAATGGCCAGAAACAAAAGAAAAATAGTATTACTGCAACTATAAATCCTTATAGTTAAAAAAGCATATTAACTTTTAATTTAATTTTTTTAAATTCTTAAGAGTTAATGCCAATCTTACTCCTAGAAATGCTATTTCCATTTAGTCTTTGACAAGCAATGTGCAAGAGAGTCTGCCTAATTCTATCTTCAGTGCTTTGGGGTATTTCTGCATTTTTACATCTTTTATGGTTGGTTAGTGAGGTTGAGATTTTATAAAATGTTTATGTATTTGTATATTTTCTTGTATAAATTGTTTGCATCATTGCCAGTTTTACTGATTGAAAATAATTTTTCTCATTGATCTTTAAAAATCTTCAAATAAGCATATAACTCTTTGTAATTTATTGTATTTTACTAGTTTCCTATTTTCCTTTTCTATGTTTTTCCAATACATAATGTTTTATTTTTTTTTACTAGTGAAATCTATCAATCTTTTCATTTATATTTTTCCCATAACATATACCCTTAAATATTCTTCCCTCATCCTGAGATGTAAAATATGCAGTCAAAATTTCTTCTGGTTTATTACTTTTAATACTTAATATCTTTATTATCTTGGGTTTTATTTTAGTACATGATTCAATGAGAAGGTTTAATATAAACCCTAACCTCAGAAAAAAGGCCATTACCCAACTCCATTTCTTGAAGAATCCATCTTTCTACATACATATGTATCTGTAAATTCTAATATATAATATACTCTATGCACGTGTACACACAGCACACTCATACTATGGTCTGATCAATTTATCTGTCAACTTTTATGGTAACAGATGGTTTATGTCTAATATTATAATATATTTGAAAAATCTGTTAGGACATATTCCCAGCCCAACTTTTTGTCTCTTGAAGAAAAAGCAAAGCTTAAGCTTAGCTCCTTTCAGTCTAAATATATATTTAAATCTTTATTTCAAATTCTTTAAATGAACCTACCATTATTTTTATTTATAGTTGTAATAAATCTATAAATGATTTTGGGAAGAACTGACATCTTTAAAATATTCTCAGTAAGGAAAATTTTATATTCTACATATCAGAATTTTTCCTTTTTTTCAATAAAGTTTTATAATTCATTTAATGTGGATCATGAGATTTCTTGTTAGGATTGCCCCTTGATAGCATTTTGTTGCTATTTGGAATGAAATAACTTTCATTATATCTGCTAGATAGTTATTATTATTTTGGAAAGCTATTGATTTTTTTATTTTTCCACATACCTGACCATTTTATTGAATTATTTTGTTCATACTGAGGGATTTCAAATTATTTTCTTGGATATTCTTCAATTAATATTGCCAACAAAGAAAACATTTTGTTTAATTCATTGAAAAAAATATTTTTATTTTCTATTTAATGTCTTATAACATTGCCTTTAAGTCCAGAACAATGTCAGGATATTGTTTATTCATTCAACCACTATTTAGTGAGCTACCCTTTTCTGGCTATCGACCAGCACTAGACTTAGATTATTTTTCAATTTCAGAACCTCATATTTGGTTGATGTGTTTATTCCATTTATCATAATCGTATGTTTCACATACTTTTCATAAGGAAGATCTTTTCCTTTCTTCTTTTCTTTTCCTTTTTTTTTTTTCCTTTTTAACCCCAGTACAGATCTTCAAACATATTAAATATTCACCAAAGTTTTTGAATGGAGGAATAAATAATGCAATTTATAGTCAGAGACATGTCTATGGTGAATGAGCTAAGGAGGAGGATGTGTTCATTTAGTGCAAACTTAAGTGCAAACTCCAACCAAAGAGCTGTGATTTTTGAAAACAAAAATATTATCAGCAATACAGCTCAAGTGAAGGAATTGCTATGCCAGGGAATGATTTGTGCAGTGAAAAGCAGCAGGAAGCATAGAAGATTCGCCAAGAATTCTTATTTTTAGATTGCTTACATGCAGGATGTTCGTGCCTCTCTTATCACTGAGGAGATTCTAAGTAGCAAGTCTCAGAACAACCTCTCTGTGATATACTTGGTAAGGATTAATTGTGGGAATGCAAGTAGCTACCCAATTGAAGCTAAGGGTTTCCTTGCTGACTCATATGCAAAGTTAAAACTGCATAATTCAGGGAACGGATGTGGCTCAAGCAGTTGAGCACCAACCAATATAAAAAATAATGGATAGGAAAATATCATTTTCTTGCCCTATTGTCGAGTTAAATCTAGAATTATATAAGTGAATGGCACACCAATCATTTAAAATCTTAATCCCAAAATGTAGTTTAAAGATTTAAAATATGTACAGTAATTCACTGTCTTTAACATGTACTAGTTTTCAATGTGTATACAAAATCTTTAACAACTCTAGTTATCAGTTTGTATATAAAGTTGGAGAGAGAGGGAAAAAAAGGGGTTCTCTGTTCTTAGACCATTGGTCTTGAAATCAAGTGTGTATATGTGTATTTGAATTGGGATGAGATGGCTTCAATGAACAGGGCTCCAAAGATTCCATTAAAATTTCTACTTGAGTATAACCTGAAGAGTGCTTTGGAAGGCTGGTAATGATGGGCCAACCAGAAAACACTATTTTCTAAAAACAATGCAGTTTACCCAAGATATTTTGGAATTCTGGATAAGTGCACTCCAGGTACTTCAGTTTGTTTGTATTTTTTATCTGAATTATTTAAAATTAAAGAGTGTGTTAAATAGAAAAGACCAGGACTTTCCTTTTTGGCTAGTACTAGTGAATAAATGTTGTGCAATTGCCAAAGTACTCCCTGGATACTCAAAAATAATGAGATGATAAAAATCAAACTAATTGGATTTTTTCCCTTAAAATAGAAATACATATATCCTATGAATATATGAAGAAAGAGATTCTAGCAAATCCATGACATGTAAATTGTCTCATGAACATAAATTTTTTTGTCATTAATTATAGATAACACATAGTTATTTCATTGTGCTATTCATTAGCTTTCAAAAATTATGATAGAGGAAAATCTACACTAGATAAAAGGAACATGAAAAAATGTACTTACCACTTAGGCATAGGGTTTTAAATAGTCAGGTATGATATTTATTGTGTTGGGATATATAGGGCCTGGGGGAAGTAAAGAGGGAAATAAATGAATAATTTTCTAATGTAAAATTATCCACCAAAGGAAGCCTTTATGGTCACTAAGAATAAATAATAACTATGATTGACAAAAAAACTAAATGACTTTTTCCCCAGATTTTGGTGTTCAGAGAAAAAGAACATTTCCTGAATGATACTAACCCTCTTGCAAAGAAATAAAATGTCATCTAAAATCAGATATCATTTCTTAACAGAGTCCCTGTAGCTATATTTGTATTTTGAATCATACCTTTAATCATAACAAATTATAAATAAACTATGAAGCCTTTGTTTCACCCCTTGGTAGCAAAATGCATTATATAATGCATGCTTAAATTAGATTTCACTTTATACAGTTGACCCAGGACTGATACGAAAGAAGTCTTTAGCCTCATTTAATCTAGACTAATGTGAATAGGAAAGAAGTTGAGGTTCACCCTGACCAATGAAATTTTAAAACCTCTTCAAGTGAACAAAGCCAGAGATTCTGTTAGCTGATGCTTTCTCATGAGGTTACCTGCAACTGACATGGTCCCAATCATTGTAGAACTGACTTGCAGAAACACTAAAGCTTTGAGAAGAAATGTAAACCATATTTTGGTTTATAAGACCAATATCCAAAGTGCTTTTCTGAGCACATTTTTCGATGACATTTTTTCTAATGCATTATCTCAAAGCTTCTAGTTCCCTTCTCTTGCTCAGCAAACATTGATATTAAGTCTTCAGTGTTGATCACTCCATAGAAAAATATTACTAATCATAGTTATTACAGTGTTATAATTTAACAGTTGTTAGCACTGTTATTTATCTTATAATCATATAAGTAACTCACTTGAGTATATTTACTTTTAGGCACCCTTTTAGGCACTTTATATATATTAACAAATCACTCCCAACAACTCTATGTAATAGATACTATTATTATCCCCATTTTACTAAAGAAGGAACTGAGGGACAGAGAGGTTAAAAACATGTCCAATGTCATGCACTTTGTAGGTAAGAGAGCCAGGATTCAAACTTAGGCATCCCAATTTCAACATCTATACTCCAAACTACTCATAGAGGAAATTTTAGGAGATCATCATTTTATCTGCTTGTAAGAAGTGTACTTTAGTGAGAAGGTAGTAACCAACTGTCAAATTAGAAAAAATGCTAACCTAAAGCATGGTTCATTCCTAATTATCTGACTAGGGGATGACATAGATATGTGTGTGTTTGTGTGTGTGCTGTGCCCTGTTATAGTTGTGTGTGAGAAATTCCTAAAGGTATGTTAGGCAGACCTTTTCAGAGAGTGATTATTTATTGTTTAAAGAAACATTTCCTGTCTGTCCATTCAGTCTAGGAGCTGCAAATATTCTTTATCCAGTTCCTGAAAGGACTATAGACCCTGAAGTATCTTTAGACATTCTCTATCTTGGAAAGTTCTACCCTCTTCTTCATCTGTTCAAATGCCTGTATTTCAAGGTTCAACTGCCCCAAACATTTTTTACAAATTCTTCCCTGCCCTTCACAACTTGAATTAATCTTTCCCTCATCTTAGTTCCTGTAGAACATTTGGAAATTACGTATTTCCTGTTTTATGACATCTACTTCTGCCTAAGCTTTAAGTCTCTTCCTTTGAATACTTATCTCTTTAGTTGGCTTGAAAATTTTCTGGGGACTAAAACTATCTTTTACTTCTTTCCATTATCCATAGAATGTTGTAGAATACTGTTTTAGTTTGCTAAAGTTTCCAATGCAAAAATACCAGAAATATATTGGCTCTTATAAAGGGAATTCATTAGGGTAAAAGCTTACAGTTCCGAGCCTGTGAAAATGTCCAAATCAAGGTATCATCAGAGATACTTTCTCACCAAGGTTGGCTGCTGGCAGATCCTGAACTCCTGCAACATGGCAAGACAAAATGGCATCTCTCTGTCTGGCTCTTTGCCTTCTCCTACAGGCTACTTTCTCTACTCCATGGGCCTAGCCTCCTAAGGGCCTTCTGTGCCTCTGTGCTCAGCTGATTCCAGCCTCCAGTCTCTCTCTCAGCCTCTAGGGGCTTCTTTGTTTCTCTGTGACTGTTGGCTATCAGGAGTCCTTTTTCAAATGGCAGAGTAAAAATGGCAGCTCTCTTTCTCTGTGTTTCTGCTTTCAGTTCTCAGTTTATGTAAGACCCCAGCAAGAGGGTGGAGACCTAACCTGGGTCATGCCTCAGTGATGCAGTCCAATCAAAGGTCCTTAAGTGATCTAATCAAAAGTGATCCAATCAAGGTCCCTTAACCGAACATAATGCAATCAAAGGGAGCCACACTCAGAGGAATAGACTAGTTCAAAGAACATGATCTTTTCTGGGATTCATAAAACCAAACTATCACAGATATTTTGAACATAGAATAAATTATTGTTGTAGTAGCTTTCATTAAATAACCTTGGCTAAGCCTTTCGTTTAAGAACTGCAGAATTCAAGTTACAAAGTGTTTTAGTTTCCCAGAATGCTAAAACAAATACCATACAATGTATTGGCTTAAACAACAGGAATTTATTGGCTCATGGGTTTGAGGCTTGGAGAAGTCCAAAATTAAGTCATCAGCAAGGTAATGCTTTCTTCTTTATTATTGTGGCCTTCTGGAGATATCTGCCAGCGACCCCTGGTCCTTGGCTTTTCTGTCACATGGCAATGTGCATGGCAGTGCCTTCTTTCTCTTCTGGGTTCTGTTGACTTCCAGATTCTGGCTGCTCCCCATGCTTCTTTCTCCACCTGACATTCATTCTGTTTATAAAGGGCTCTAGTGGTCAGGATTAAAGCCCAACCTGATTCAGTTGGGACACACCTTAACTGAAGTAACATCTTAAAGAGATTTTATTTACAGTGGGTTCATAATCACCAGAAGAGGAACCAAGACCAAGAACATGTCAAAATTAGGGTGTGCAATTCAATCTACCACATGAGGAGAGCAAGTGAGTTTCTATATTTGCTTCAGTATTAGAAAAGTTGATAAAAATTGTATTTCCTCACTTTTATAGTAGTACCTGCCTATGTGTACTTCTCTACCTGGGGAATAAAAAAAAAAGTATGCACACCATACTTTCAAAGAATGAGAGCATAATGACATAAATCTAGTTAATAAATCACAAATGAAAATAGTAAAGTTTGAACTTGGTTCAGAAATCTGGTGAAACCCAGAAATAATACTTCCCTATCATTATCCCATTGAACCACCCTAAACATTTTTGCCTATTCCTAGGGATGTTTTAATAACTATTCATGAAGGTTGGCAAATAACAGTCCCTAAACATTTTCCTCCACTATGGCATAATTCCCAAGGGAGAAGCCATGCCTGCTTCATTCACTAGTGTATGTGAGTCCAATTCCTAATATAAAGATGTCCAATAAATATTTATCAAATGAAAAATGAATGAATAAACAGACCATTTTTATTGAGAATTTTTTCAAGTATCATTTTTATTTTTTCCCCACAACAATACTCTGGGGTGATTGTTGTTCCCCAAAAAATGAAAAAATCTGAGAGAGAGTAATTGAGCTGCCCACAGTTACACAGCCTGAATAGTTAGAGCTGGTGTTTGCCTTATGTAGGCTAAGCCCTGAGATCTGAGTCCCTCTGCACTATTTTTCCTTGCACTTCACAGGGGTTAAGAAGTTACATTCTTCATTATAATATACAGTTGTGAAAGGAAGTATTCTGTTAAAGGAGATTATATGAATATGCAAACATTCTCTAGGAAATTCTTGCAATACAAGAAGACTAACCTAAAAGTATCATCCTACCTGATAGTGTTAAATATTTACTTTGGAGGTAGGTAGATTTTTATAAAGATAACCAGGAAATGAGAGTCATGATTGGGTACTTTTGTAAAGAACTATAAAGTATTTAATAAATATTTGACAAGTGAATGAATTAATAAATTGTATTGAAGTTATGGCCTTAAGTTATTTTAATCATGAGATGACTTATTGGGTCAATAGCTATTGAACTGTCTAATATAAAAGATACTATATTTTATTTTATTGGAATACTTATACCACACGTTTGAATTTTGAAAGTGTTAAAGATTTCTCTTTTTGTTTTTTAGGCTCCAAAACTTACAGGCAAATGTACTGAAGGAAGAGTTTCAAACTACACATAGAAATAATTATTCCTAAAGGAGAAATAAAATAGCAAGTCACTAAAATGAAATAAAGTAAGTAAAAATTGTTCTTAGCATGTTAACTGTAGTTATTCTGTCTTGCATCAGATTATTAATTAGACTGTAAGGTTTGGAGCATTTAATTTTGAAAATACTCTGAAAATTAGGGTTTGTTCTGAAAACAGAAGGCATATAAAAAATGTGTAAAGAGGTGGTTTAATTTATGTCAAAACAGGTATTTAAATATAAATTTTATTCTATTTTATTTGATATTATTTCTTCTCATTCCTACTTTTTACCCAATAGCTTGAGCTTCAGCACTAAATGACCCTCAGGCAAGAAAGACATAATGGCAAAATAATTTGTAAAGCAACGTTAATTTTTAGTGAATTCTCTATGGAATTCACTGCTTTTTAGCATTTCAAGTTAACCTTTTCATATCACACATTATTTAAAAAATAAATACAATTAAATTACATAGCTTCTGTAAAGTAATTTCCCCTTGAAACTTGTGATGGCAATTCTACCTCTCCAGGGTATATTTTTTAAAGTTAAAACTAAAACTAAATTAAAGAAATTATCATTTTAAACTCTGTCTAATGCAAATGTGTATGCTGCATTTAACAAAATTACTGTGTCATGTACCATATGTGTATAGTACCAGTACATAATGTGAACAGCACCATTCAATCAGAAATACCTGAAAACAATGCCCTCGGAAGACCTGGTTACCCCACACAAACATGACATGATAACCACCAAGATAAGAAGCATCTGAAGAAATCTTACAACTTATATCACCTTCATCTTTAAAATGTTTGTTTTTTCTTCCCCTTTGGGGCTAAGACAAAAAAAAATAAGAGATGATGAATAAAAGAAAGACATGATAACACTAAAGGATGATAAGTGATTAAGGGAATTAACACATTTTCAACTAAAGACAAGTTTTTTTTAAGTGTTCAAAAGCAAAACAGAGATTCTTAATAGATGCTAATGCTCCACAGACACTTTCTCCATACCCCCTTTTCTAAGGCCTGATCTCACATTCTTTACTTGAGCTCCAAATCAATGTTTATTTTGCAACATTCATACAGCACTAGAAACATCCTTGTTGAATTTTAATTTGTGCTCGTTTTCAAACCAATAGACATTTTTGAACACCAGCTATGTGCTAAATGCAGAGAATAAATGCACAACCTGGAGTTAGAATACTTGAGTTTGATCTCAGATTTGGTACTATCTGGACTGTGATACAAGGCAATTTCTTTAAATTCTCTAGTCTTTGCATTCCTCGTCTGTAAAATAGGGACAATGTTTACTCTGCTGACTTACTTTATGAAGGTCAGATGTATAAAACATCTTGTTTCTTAGAAAGCACTAAGCAAGTGGTTATTATCACACCTCCAGTACCAGAGATTGTGCCTTGTTTATTAGTTTTCATCTCTTAAGGTCCTTAGGACAAGGCCTCTCATGGACATAGTACCTAACAAATAATGAATAAAATAATACATATAAATTAGGTGCTGTTTCACTAGATGGAATAGAGATAGCTACTGCAGGAGCCAACCCCCACTTGCTTCCCAGGCCCCCTTGGAAGCCTGCTTTTCCTAACATACTCTGAGACCAGGCCTGGTGTTGGACCGTGCTCCCTCTGAAAGCAGCAGGATGGATGGAACCAGCTTGCAGCAAACAAGATTTAGCTCTTGCATATGGACTTATTTCAACCCTGGTATTGCTTTTTAGGACTTTGAAGGAATAGGAAATAAAATAGTGTCTTCTGTTGTGGGCTGAACTGTGTCCCCCAAAAAGCTATGTTGAAGTCCTAACTCCCAGTATTTGTGAATGGGACTTTACTTGGAAACAGGATCTTTGCAGGTATAATCAAGTCAAGGTTATGCTGGATTAGGATAGGCCTTAAGTCCAATGATAAGGAGAGAGATTTAGAGACACACCAAGAGACATGGACACACAGACACACACACTGGGATGAACACCATGTAAAGACAGAGGTAGAGATTGGAGTGATGCAGCTACTAGCCAAGAAATGCAAAGGCTTGCCCGCAAGCACCAAAAGCAAGGAGAGCTAGATGGCACATATTTTCCCTCGAGCTTTCAGAAGGAACCAACCCTGCTGCCACCTTGATTTTGGACTTCTGACCTCCAACATGTAAGAGAATACATTTCTGTTTTTAAAACCACCCAGTTTGTGGTACTTTGTTACAGCAGCTCTAGGAAACTAGCAAATCTTCCCTTCACTCTTCATTTATTCACATTTATTTTTTGAATAAAATTTGTCCAAGGACCGGTACTTAGCACTATTACCAGATTATTATTGTGATGGTGCCTCTATACTGGCTGCTAGCATACTTGATATCCAACAGTAGCTGATGCCATCTTCTAGATAATCAGACTCCATTTAACATTACCAATTTAAATTCTACAGCCCATCCACGAATCCATTAAATGAGTATTTTCATCCCCTTTCACAAATTTGACTTTTCACCTCCTACCACAGAAGATGAGAAATAATAACAAGCAAAGGATATTTTTTTCTATTATTGCAGCTATCTGCCTCTATATCTTCATGATATCTTATTACATAAGAGCTGTGAAATGTTATTAAGATATATCCTCTGGCTATTTTTCATTGAAGATCTCAAGCAGTAGCACAACACCTTGAAAGGCATGCCAGTGGCAGATGAGTAAATATTAACCAGCTTGAGTGCTATGTGCCAGAATCTGTATTAGGCAATAGGGATAAAAATGTGAATAAATGTTCTTGAAGAACTTATAGATAAATATTAATTTTTATTTAGTTAAGTATATATAAAATGGAAAAAAAAAGTGAAAGGGACAAAATGAATATCAAAAAACCTCAGAGGCCACAAAGTTCAAAGACCTAGGATAAAAAAGGAGATGATTCAATTCCATATAGGGCAGAAGTGTTAGGGTAATAAGAGCTTTTGCAAAACACAACACCCCTGAGTCTCTGTTTCCTCATTTATCAATGTAGGGGAAAAGATAAAAAACTTCAATAATTGTATGATTGTGGTAGCTTGAAAATATGTCCACAAATTCTTAGACCCTCCTCCCTTTGAAAAGTTGAGCCTAATTCCCCTCCCCTTAGTGTGGGCTGGACTTAATAACTAACTAAGAATAGAATATGGTAGCAGTACTGGAGAATAATTCATAAAAAGCTCTGCTGCCTCCTCCTTGCTCCCTCTTGGATTGCTAATTCTGACAGAAGATAGCTTCCATGTCAAGCAGCCCTCTGGAGAAGTCTACGTGGTAAAGAACTCGAGTCTCCTGCTAAAAGTCATGTGATTGAGCCATCTTGAAGGCAGATCCTACAGACTCAATCAAACCTTCAGATGACTGCAGCCCTGGCTGACATCTTGGCTGCAATCTCATGACAGACCCTGAGCCACCACCACTCAGCCATGTCACTCCTGGGTTCCTGACTTTGAGAAAGTATGTGAGATAATAAGCATTTGTTATTTTAAGCTCCTAAGTTTTGGGGTAATTTATAACACAGCAATAAATAACTGCTACAGGGACACTCTGATATAAACCTAATAATACATAGATAATGAATAAATACTATAAATAAATAATGAATACTAACTTTATGTTGTGGCAAAGAGAATTTAGGAGACGAATAGTTTTGTTTACAAAACCATTTAACACTAAAACTGAAAAGATACAGTTCTGTTAGATATACTGAGAAATAAATATGGACAATATAACTTGACCTTAGACACTGAAATAATATATCCCACAGGAGCAGTTCATTGTCTTACAACTTTTTGTGAGCCTAGAAAAGTGACTGGAACTCCATAAATATTTGTTGAATGGGTGAACAATGGAAAATGATGAAGAAATATATAGATCTGGGAAGAGTATGGAGTAGACACAAATATTATAGAGTATACACTTTGTGCTAGACACTATGATAAAGACTTCACATGAATAAACAAGGAAGCATTTATATTATCCAAGACAATCAATCCAGGACAACTGATTTGGAATCATGTCTAAAACTCATTTAGAAGGAGGAAAAAAATGGAAGAGGAACCTGATGGAAATAAAAAAAATAACACTCACGTAGCACAGTGTCATAGACAGAAGATTCTTCCCTGGACTATATGATTTTCCACAGGAAAAAAAAAGTAAACCAGTTTGAATTATTGGAATGCAGTTTAAACCTGTGTTCATTTAAAACTAACCGATGCCTATGACAATTCCATGAATAAGGCCTGCTAATTTACCATTATCTTCAATTTTGCCAATATAATTATATATTATTTTTTCACTAATTCGTCCTTTATCTCAGCACTGTGAGTGAAAGCTATAAATAAAGATACAATACAATTTGGAAATTAAAATTTAAAGATGTTGAAATATTTATTTATATGCAAAAATGTTTTACTTAAACCATGTATTTTAATAATGTATAAATGTATATTCCATTAAATGCCACTTCTTTTAGGATCTAAATATACAGTTAAAGTTCTGAAAGAGATTTGGACTTGGAAACAGACCCAATTATCTGTTTTCACATCCCTTCTTTTTTACCTTTAATTGGAACAATGAGCATCAGTCCTGCTTCTTATTA
>JAQZBX010036147.1:8498-24366 GCA_029593785.1 Cabassous unicinctus
TTTTTTTTTAACTTCACTTCAACTTCAAAAAACAAAATAACAGCCAAATGGCAGCTTAACAAATTATGGAAGCATTACTTTTTAAAAAATCCTGTCCAGGCACATTTATGTTATTGAATCCTAAAAACAAACTCAATTGTTTCTCCAGTGTTTAGAAAGATGAACCTGCCCGCACAGACTGGTTAAATGACATGACCAAGGTCTCCTAGTTATTGAAGAAAATGGAAAAAAATGCTTGATCATATTCATATCTCATAAAACCAAATCCCATCTTCTTTTTTTGTTTGACTTTTAGCATTGGTATAGTACCTTCTCTGTCTTTGCTACAAAAATATTACAATATTACTGTTAACTATAGTCTATAAGTTACATTCCTTGTATTTTTCCTATGTAATACCACATTAACACCTTGTAATAGAGGAACATTCTTGTATTTGTATTATTAACTACAATCATCTACCAGCAAAATCACTACGTTAACATCTGTTCTTTAATACAAAAGCTTCATTCTAAGCACTTCACAAAATATTATTTATAATGAAACTTATATAGCTTTAAAATAGTGTTGTCTAGGCACATAGGTAGTTTAGGTGGTTTCCTTTACATTATTTTCTTAGCATTCTAAGGAAAAAATATAACTACTCCCTAAAAAACTTTCCGGATCTTAAGAATTCTAGGAGTCTAAATTATTCTCCCATTTTCTAGCACACCCCAATTTTCTAACAAATATCTTCAAAACAGCTACAACTAATCTTACTTTCGACACAATAAAAAATCCCCAAGATTGTGTTTTCATCAAAACTTCTCCCAAATTATATATAGTTATATATATATATATATATAAGATTTATTTATTATTTATTTATCCCCCTCCCCCTTCATTGTTTGCTCTGGCTGTCTGCTCTCTGTGTCCGTTCCTTGCGTGCTCATCTTCTCTTTAGGAGGCACCAACCCAACCTGGGACCTCCCATGTGGGAGAGAGGCACTCAATTGCTTGAGCCACATCGCTTCCCCCAAATTATATTTTGCAACTAATTTAACAGTAAGGCTATATATAATTTTCTTAAAATAGACTGAAATGACCTCTGGAAAAAAGGAAGAAAGAAAACTATACTACTAAAACCAGCAGTTGATTTCCTATAGTATTTGGCAAGTTTTCAGGCTTAAGTACACCAGATCTCCCGGTGGTTAAGCAAAACCCTTATGGAGTCAGACCTGGTGTAAACCTGACTTTGCTTGTTAGGTGCTGTAAAATCTTAGATAAGTCACTTCACTTCTCGAGCCTGCCTTTCCTCATCTGTAAAATGGGGATGCTATAGCTCAGCTTTTAAGGGGATGAGGAAAGAAAGTTGTTTGTAAAGTGATTAACACAGTGCACGCTCGACCCATAAAACGCACTTACATGTTCTTTTACTGCTTGATTTCGCTGGTTTGCTAGGAAACTGGTTTTAAAATAATAGTCATGTATAATTAACATAACCCCTAATCCTACCATTCAAACAGATGCATCTCAATGACTTCCAAAGTGCCCTTTAAAACCAAAGCCTTCACCCACTGACGCCCGCATCTTGCCGCCGCGCGTGCCCAGTCTCCCCTCATTCCCCCTCTCTGCTCAATTTAGCCCCTTCCACTGCTGCTTTCCCAACTTCCCTCCCTTCACCCACACACCAGAGACTGCCTTCCCCAATCCCAAACCCACCTGCTTAATACTCCTTCCTTTATCCTGACAGCTCTCCGTCTCGCCCTCCGCCTGCTACCTCCCGGCCTCTCAGTGTCCCTTCGCAGACATCCCCACCAGGGCCCCGCGGGATGCATGGGAGCGGGGGAGGAAGGATGTCTCACCATCTCTATTTCCGAAGCCCCTAATGAAGAGGGCGCGGCATTTCCCTCCAGATCGCCGGCGCGAGAGGCTCGAACTCACCAGCCACCGCTTCCTCCGCGCGCGGAACCCGATGACCGCGGAACCCGGCGCTGACTGGCAGTGGGGGAGGGAGGAAACAGGACGCCGGGGAGGGGGGGAGACCGAGGCCTTCCTGAGGCACCTGCGCAGTAGCGGGCGCTCGCGCCGCGGCTACCCCGCCGACTGTCCTGTAGATCTCGCAGCTGAGGGCGCTCAAGGGTGTGCGCAGCTGTTGTGGCCTGCGGCTGTGGAATGCGTGCGCGGTGGGGGCTGGGAATGGCCGGCCGCCGGCATCTGAGACAGGTCGTCCGATTGGATGCCGCAGCCTTATCGAATGTGACTCACTTTTCGATTGGTTAGATTTAGGTCCCACCAGAAAACAGGTGGCTTGGCAGGTAAAATTGGCCCTAAAAGAGGTTCGTTCTTCTTGCCTCCTTTGTGATCATTTTGGGGCTGGGTGCCCTTTTGGTCACCTGAACTCGAGAGAGTCTCGGGAAGACTCGGGGCAATTGCCAAGCCGCTGCCTACTGCCACTTCCATTTTGCCCCGGCTGACGGCTAACGTGAGCTTGGCGGCTTAGGTAGCTGCGGGACAAAAACGACTTTGGCTGCTCCAGAGTCCAGAGCAAGTTTAAAGAAGCTTCAGCAAGTTCCAGTGAGTTGAAATGAATACACAGTGGTTCAGCGAAAGCAGTGTGTCTCTTACTGGAGAGATACGAATTAGGTACAAGGCAGTTTGGGAGTAAGGCTACAAATACAGTCCCTGCAGTTGGGACCGGTCATGGGTACCAGCTGAGAAATGGGCACTTCTTTGGACAGATACACATATGGGAATGGGCTTCTGCTGTTAATCGGAAAATTAGTCAAACAGTGGTATGTAAATGTAAACTTGCTAGCAGAAAGAAATCACCAAATAGAAATAGATTTATACTTGGAGTGAGAGCACAGTATCTTTTTCTTCTTTGTATCTGTGGTACCCAATAGAACCTGACAAAGAGTAAGTACTCACTAAATGATTGTTGAGTTTAATGGAACTTCTTAAGGTGCTGCAGGATTACATCTTATTAAATCCTTAACACTGAAGACACTACATATGACTAGTGTTTTCATTTATTTACTGTATACTTTTTTGAACATCTGCTAGAGATACAGTAGTGAACGAGAGAAAATACCCTATTGGAGCTTTCATTTTAACTGGAGACACAATGAACACGTTAACAATAAAACGTCAGATCAGGATATGTACTGTAAAAAAAAAATAAAACCACAATTCACTATATTCTTTTTATAACCTACTAGTGTGTCACAAACCACAGTTTGAAAACCACACTAGAAACTAGAAAAAGGACATATTAATGAGCTATCATGGCTATGTTCCAGGAACACACCCCTTCCCCTTCAAACATTTTTGAGAGAAGCAAGACTGGGATTCGTGTTGAGGTTGTATTTCTTTAAACAGAGCAGTGCTCTAGACCCAGACCCCACATGGCCTGGCTTTCTATGCTTTATTCTTTCGTTTCAAGCTAGAAATCTATCATCCTGACATATTTTCTTTTATTCCTTACATTCAATCCTGTTACCAATTCCTGTCAATTATGTGTGCAAAATGTCTCCTTACTCTCAATTTTGCCTGAAACTGTGAAAATTTTCTTTTAAAATTTGCAACAATTTTAATGGAAATAATTCTCCCTTAATGCTACCACTAGCCTAGTACCTGGGTTAGTAACCTTCAGTGGTGGACCTTATATATGGAGGTCTGAGGGTGGCCCCATTGATTTGAGCTTTTAAAAAACGATGATCAAAACCACAGCAACTGGAAGAAGCTGTGGAGACAGTTTGGGATGGGATGTTTGCTGCTACTCTTTGTGCCTTGATAAGTTAATTCCAGTTTAAAGCCTCAGGGCTGGCCTTGTGCATTGGTGAATTTGGTGCATGTAGATCTGCGTGCTGTGGGAGCTGGAAGGGGTGGTAGAGGCCACGCAGTTTAATCCCTAATATCTGCCAGACCTGGGTTTCAGTTCTCGTTCTACTACTCAGCTGAGCCACCTTGGGTCAGTATCTCAACCTATTTGGTCCTCCATGTACTCATCTGCAAAATGGGCCATGTTACAGCACCAAACTCTTATGATTATTGTCAAAATAAATGAGATAAAGCAAGAAAAGTACTTAGCCTAGTATCTGACACATGGTATATATTAACAAGTATTGTCATTATGAATAGGCAAATGTCCCCAATTTGAAAATAGGGCCGTTCTGGGGAAATGATATAATGTCCAATTTAGAAGAATTTAAATTTTATCTGATTTGGGGCATGTGATTATGCATATCTTGTTTATTCAGTCACCAGGTGCATAATTGCTTAGAGAGTCCACAAAATCCACTGTCAGATCAGTTGTGTAGTGAAGACAGCAACTGGCAGGCATCAGGAGAGAAGGGTTCTCTTCATCAACTGCTATTGCCTGTGTGCCTGGGTCAAGTTGAGTCCCATGCAGTCTGGTCTCCTCTGTAAGATGATGTGGTCAGGAACAAAGGGACAAAGTGACACATGAGGGCCTTTTGGCACCAAGCTTCTATTATCCTTCATATATTTACTATTTCAGCCACAAGTGAAAACTTGTTTCAAATGGGCTTAAATAATAAGGATATTTATCATCTTTTGGAACAGGAAGTTCCAGAAGTATGGCAGGTTTCTGGACTCTTTGAATTAGCAGCCTCAGCAATGTCATCACGGTCCAGGTTCTTTTTAACTCCTCTCTTGGCCATTGACAGAGTAGGTTTCTGGTTCCTCTAGTAGTAAAGATAACTACCAGAGGCAGCAGGTACCATATGATTCATTTTTCACTTCCACTGGGAGATAGAAGTTTTATCCTGTTTTCAAAATCAAAGAAACGGTTCCTTATGAAATGATTGCTCTTTTAAAGTCCTGAGTTTAAAAAACAAATAAACAAGAAAAACCTAATTGCTAGCAGGAATAGATCAGAAGTTAAAAGTTATAAGAAAAAATGTTTCAGAGCAAAAGCCACACCCAGTCCAAAGAAAAACAATTCTTGTCCACAGTTCAGCCTTAATTAAAGAAAACAAAACAAACTAGAGAATTGAATTTCAAATCACTAGGGGGTATTTTAAGTTTCACTTTTATATATACATTAAATGTTAATGTGAGAAAAAATTCAAGTTTATTATCTTTAATGTAAGGAGCAGGGCTTATGAATCATAGTACTTTAGTGATTTTGAAAGTTCATTTAACCAACTCTTCTCCCACCCCATTTTCAACAAGATTTCATTTGTGTCATCTCATTCAAATAAGATTGTAAACTACTGTGCTTTTAAATGCTTGTTAAAGGTGATATGTATTATCATTAACTGTTTAGTGAAAGATGTTTTTCACTGTAAGGAATTTACCCACTTATGTAATAAAGTTGTGTAAGAAGCAGTGTCAGTTCATTTGAGGCTTTCCTATGTGTTTAGTCTAGAAACATCAAGATTAGACACAAGATGCATCGAATCTAGAAAAGGGAATGGAGAGGACATGTTACTTTTGCCTGTCTAGCATTCATGTCCCCTTCTTTGGGTGGGTGGTACCTATGGGGAACCACTTTACCTGCACTCTTTTTTTTGATTTGCCATTTTAATTCCTTTTGAATACAAGTCACTTTTTGCAAGCTAGGAAACAGAATCACACTAAGCCAGTCAGTTCTCTAGTGATCTAGGCCCAGTTTTCGATCTTCAGCAGAATGCCATGATAATACAAGGTGCTAACAATGGGTTGTAAAGGACATTTTGATCTACAAAAGGACAGAATGGCCCAAATCATATGCTGGCCACCCTATTGGTGAACCATATCAGAGCTGGCCAAGGATTGGTGAAGGAAGAAAGTGTTCACATTTTGAAAACCTGCTCTGAGGTTTTATAATTTCCTGGTTGCTGTCAACAAGAAAGCAAGTAAATATGTTACAGATGCACCCACATTAATAATTTGATTTTACCATGGTCTTCCCTAGAATACAAAGTTAGAGGTAAGTGTAGGGGACAAAATAAATTAGTTAGAATAAAGTATACATACTGCCTTTTTCCATTTGTCACAAGAACAATTTGCCAATGAGGACTATTTAAGTGAAACACTCAACTCTAAAAAGGTGGTGGTGACAACACTTTCCACTACAGAATAACTTCCCACTTACCTATACAATTAGCAGTGCTATTCTTCCATGATAAAATTCAAGTGGAAAAACTTGCCAGGAGCTTTTGCAAGGGCCAGGAGATGAAAAATAAAAAATAAAGCATGTCCTAGTTAGCTAATTGTAAGCTCAGTTAACATCTTTGGGATGGACCCATAAAATCTGGCCATAGTTTTGTTAAACACCTGCATACTTCAGAATTCCTTAGCCCTTAGCTATAGTTTCTGCCCAACGTCTTAAAGCTCTGTTCAGTCTCATCTCTGACTCTTCTCTGGGCTGAGATGGGTGCTATCATCGAAGTCTGGAATGTCATGGTAGGAGTAACCCCAACTGCCTTTGGATGCATAGTAGGCAATGCGCAGATGGTAAAATCTGGGCCAGAATACCAGGATGCCAATGATCAGGAGGGGAATGGCCCAGTCTGGCCCACCTTTGCTAATCGTAGCCTGTCAGCAGTAGGGAACCAATGATCATGAGACAGGCGCCAATCAAAAACAGCACGGTGGCAAGCACCTTGTAATGGCCTTGTAAGGAATCTTAGGAGGGCTTTTCTTAAACTGAAGGTCAATGTAGCCATCGTCTGTGCTGGAGAGCCTTAAATATTTCACTTCACTACTGGGGATTCCAGTACCCAGGTTAGTATGAGATGGATCATAACAAGCTGATACAGCTACAGTCTCCTAATTTTTCCAAAAGACACAGAAAGTAGGTGGAAGGGTGGTGACTTTAAAACCAAATCCACCTGACACCAAAGTCCACACTCTCATTCACTCTGCTATAGTGTTGCCTGCCCCAGAACACTACAGCAGGGTGCCCTGCGCAGAGAGCTCACCCACACTTGGCAGCCTGGACGTCTGTCCGAGCCTGCATGGAATGTGCCACCTCCCTGCACTCATAGTCTATTTGATTCACATGGGGCTGACCACAACGCCCCTCAACTGCTAGCATGACCAACCCTCCCAATGCCTAGAATTGAGGCGTTTCCTAGGTCACAGAACATTCAGTGCTAAACCTAGGAAAGTCCCTGGCAAACTAGGGACTATTTCAGCAGCAGCTGCTAATAAAATATAAGCCTGGAGTTGCTGGTGGTCATCATTGTCACCGTAAAGGGAAAGCCTACCTAGGAGTGGAGCCAACAGAGAAGAAAGCAAAGCTGAAAGATGGAACCTGACACCTGATGACATTGAAAAAACTTGGCCCTTGGTTTACTTGAAGTTCTACCCTGGGACTTTTCAATTACTTGAGTCAATAAATTCTCCCTTTGCTAAAACTAGTTTGAATTGGATTTCTATTGTACATATGCCTGAAACAGTTTTGACTAAAACAGGAGATAAGAAAAACCAACACTTGCTGACACTACACTATCAAGTAAGGCAAGTGCTGAAAAGAAGCCCAAAAGAGGGTGAAGTTAAATCGTGTAGAAGGTAAGTCCAGCTGCAGGAGTCAGGAATCAGATGCAGGAAAAGCTAGTGTTTCGCTGGTCCTTGCAGGTTAAACATGTAGTTTCTATCGTTGCTGTAATAAATTACCACAAATTTAGTGGCTTAAACAATGCAAATTTATCATCTTACAGTTCTGGAGGTCAGAAGTCTAAAATGGATCGAAAGGGTTGCATCCCTTCTGGAGGGTCTAGGGGAGAATCTGCTTCCTCGCCTTTTCTAGCTTCTGGAGGCTGTCTGTGTTTCTTGGCTCTTGGCCCCATCCTCCATCTTCAAAGCCAGCAGTTTAAAATCATCTAATCTCTCTCCGTGATTCTGACTCTCCTGCCTTCCTCTTTTCCTTTAAAGGACCCCTGTGATTATAGCAGGCCCACCCAGGATAATCTCCCCACCACAAGGTCCTTCAGCTAATCACATCTGCAAAGTTCCTTTCACATGTAAGGTACAATACTCACAGGGTCTTGGGATTAGGATGTAGTCCTATTTGGGGGCCTTAGATAAGATTTTGTCTGGCTGACGGAATAGCACCACCATAGGCCCCAAGATAAGAAAGAAGGTGTGTTAGCCCTTGAAAATAGTTCCATTTTTCTGGAAAACTACATCTGTTTGGGGGAGCCTTTGAGATTGAGGCTGGAAAAAAGTTGGCTAAACCTTATTGCTTTGTACTCAGGAAAGGAGTTAATTTAGGAGGTAGAGAGGTAAAAGCACTGTGCTATCTGCATTGAGGAAATAGAATGGGTATAGCATTGTCCCTGCCCTCAGAAAGTTTACATCCTTATTAGAGAGAGACAGGTAGAGTGACCACATTTGCCCAGGGCAGGCCTGGTTTACACCAATTGTCCCACATAAATATCCATAGCGTCCTCTGCCACTCTGAAAAACGTCCTGTTTTGGATGATAACGTGCATGACCACCCTACCTATATGCCCTTATCATTAGTATTTATTGAATATTACCAGGTAGGGGCTATATGTTAGACCCTGAAGAAAAGTTAGAGATATAGGGAAAATTTCCTTCCTCAAGGTGCTTACCATCAGTTTTAGAATCCAAAGATGTTTCTTAAGTGATGAGGTGGCACAAAAATTAATTGGTCAACAAGAAAGCAGCATAAGTGCTAAACAAGGGTAACAGAAAAAAAGGTGCTATAGGCAACAAGCTATAAGAAGAGAAAGATCCCTGCAGCCTGAGTGAGCAGGGCAGGCTTCAGAGAGTGGTTTGACCTGACTGGAGCTTCAGCTGTGGTCAGGCTTGCAGAGATGGGCAGGCAGGGAAGCTCCCCAGACAAGAGGGTACATCTAGATCACTTGTGTGATCCATATTACGTATCAGTAAAGATGCAAGAAAGGTCACAATCTTGTGCTTAATTTCAGGGTTTTATTGACTCTAAGACACTATGTTAAGAAGCCCTGTTGATTTATATACCACTCAGAAAAAAAAATGTTGCCAATCTCCCTTTAGATACAATCTGATTTCAGAAATATGAAACTATGAGGAAAACTGTCTATTTTAGAATCAGTTAAAGAGGTCATATCTATTCTCAAATTCAAAGACTCCTTACTAAGGTAGATCTTCTCTGGACTTAATTCCTTTCAATTTTATTTTTTTATTATTTGGTGTTTCTAATCATTTGATCATTTTATAGCTTTTCTTCCAGTGATGTATCATTCTTAAGCTATGAAACTATGAACAATATAGGTAGAACTTATAAACATTCTTCCTAGGAGTGTGATTTAAGGAATTCCTTTTATCTGTGATTCTCCCTAGAGCCCTGCCTGAAATCTCCAGAATTAGTATAACTCTGTTAGGATATTTTAAAAGCTGTGCTTTTTAATTTTAAGAGTAATATATTAACACATCTCCTTGGTGTTGAGAATTGAATCATGACCCCACAAGGCATGTTCAGTCCTAACCCCTGGTCCTGTGGGTCTGAACTCATTTGTAAATGGGATCTCCAAAAATACTGTTAAGATGAGGCCAAATTGAATCAGGGTGAGCCTTAATCCTACACGGCTGAAGTCCTTATAAGGAGAAGTTTAGAGACACAGACGAATGAGCAGGAGGAATAGAAGCCAAAGGAGGAGAGAGAAGGAGACAGCAGCCCTGGCAAACAAAGACGCATTAGTTTACTGTTCCCAAACATGCCCCAACACAGTCTCCTATGGCTTTTATTAAAAACGTCCCAAGTCCCTACTCTGAAGATTTTGATCCAGTAAATCTTGCATGCTGTCTGAGAACTTCTGTAGTTCACAAGCACTGAGTATCTCTTATGATCAGGCATGTTCGGGAAGTATTGGATTAGATAGTAATTAGTAACCGGTTGTCCTCGTGTTACATAGTGGAATGCGGCTTCCAATGGGAATGGTACACCATGGAGACACTAGGTGGTATCTTAGTTTAACAGCAGCACTGTTGTAACAAGATGCCACAGATGAGTTGTGGACCCAGAAACAGATTAGGAAGCAAGAAATTTGGCAAAGCAAACTTATTTAGTAAAAAGAGAAGGTCAGAATTCATGCTCAGCCCCAAGCTACTAATGCGTTTTTGAAGAAGGAAGCTAGGCTTCTGGCTCCTTTTTCAGGAGTCTTTGCAGTCATGGGTTTTATCCTTGCTGCTCTAGATGATAGAGATATCATTACTGATCCACCCCTGACAACCCAGGCCCACCTCCCCAAATTACACCCAGCATCATGGCTCCCAAATGCCCTCCCAAGCTTCTCAACCACAGGCCCAGATGCTCTCCAAGATCACTTGCTATGATCCAGCCTCTAAAGATTTAATAAAGTCACCAAGCTACTCACCAAAATCTCATGTGTTTTCACTTTCCTCACAACAAAACTCATCTTCAGTACTCAGATATTCTTGTGACACTGAGCTGTTTTGCTACCATCCCTGGCTTTTTGCCACAGTCACCCAGTGATTTTCAGAATCTCCCAGCAACTCATGAACCTCCTATTATTCGTCAGTGTCTTCCACATACTCAACAACCTTTCCCAGGTGCTCATATGTAGCACTCAAACACATGTAGGGCCCGCCCTCCCCCCTCCCATAGATTCATGGAAGTTGTATATTCAAAGAGGTTGCCAGTCCACTTGGCAGCCTCATCCAGTTTTACACTCAAATCTTCAGTCTTTGCTCTGTGCTTTTTGCCTGCTTGGCAACATGGTTTACCTGCCTGAAGAGGTTGTCCGCCTGCTCGTCAGTGTTCCACACTTGCTGACCAGTGTCACATATCTGCTTGCTGACATCACCCATCTGCCTGTTGACAGAACCTACCTGCCTCCCAATGGAACCCACCCACTTGCCTGGGCAACCAACCATTATGCTAAAGAAGCCCCTTGCTTCCTGACATCACAACTTGATTCCTGATATCACCTGCTTGCAGAGCTGCCCCCAAATTGCTTCTTGTTTTCTTCAGCAAAACCTCCTTGACTCAGGCCACCTTCTCTTCTCCCCTGGAGCCCTCTTGGGCTCCCTGCCCTCTATTATCTAGTCTTCACTCAGCTTCCTGGCAGAGCTTTGTAGTTAGAAAATTACTTTCTTGCTCAGACGCCACAAATGATCTCTCATCACGTTCAGAATTAAATCCAGGCTCCCTACCATGGCCAGAGATGTCCTACCTGATCTGGTCACACCTCAGTCCCTCCAACACACTGATGCACACATCATTCTTGAAAAACTGGCCTTCTTATTTCTCAAAAAACAAGCTAATTTCTGCCTCAGAACCTTTACACCATTCCCACTGTCCTAATCACCTTCCACACAAAACTTTGCAAGTCTCTCCCCGACATTCATTAAATCTCTGCTTAAATGTCAATTCTCTTGATTAACATAGCTTATACAATTATTAGCGATTTTAAATGTTTTGAAAACGCCAATATTTTTAAACCTTAAAGTTATAGGTAAAAAATTTATACTAATTAATGTTCTTTTCAAGAAGAACTACATTAAAGCACCCTAGGTAGATGGTTATTTATTTTATTTTTCAAAGGGCTATAGGAAAAGAGATTACATAAGATTTTTCAGATGCCCATTCTTTCATTTAAAGATTTTAATTATGAGTTCTACCAAAACTAGTTTTATGATGACAGGCAAATTAATTCCTCTCTTCATGTTTCTATTTCCCTTGCAAAATGGAAAACTTTCTTTTTATCATCCTCAAAAAAGCTCTATAACATTTACATGGGACATGCTCATATCAGACAATACTTTGAAAAAGTATTAAGCTAGTCAAAGTTGAGAAATTTTTTTAACTCATCTGGATATTTTGTGCTATATTTGAATACGTGTCTCTCCACAAGGGACAAGCCGTTTACATGGCATTCTTTGTTGGAGTTTGTCCCAGCCTTGTTTTACTTTCTTCTCTTATTTTTAATTTTGATTTATGCTATGCCATCTTAAGTCCTTTCTGGAATAAGGTGAAGTTACATATAAACACATTTTAGAACAGCATTCACCCTTTGTATAGTTGAATCAATTAATTTAGAAATACAACTGCTCTTTGAACTCCGTGATGTCTATTTTAACCCTTTTGTTTCAACCTATAATTCAAAGATGGTTGGGGTCAGTTTGTAAATAAGGAGGCAAAAACCATTAAAATAATCTAGGTATGAATTTTATCTACCTACCTATCATCTATCTATCATCCATCTATTTACCTGTCTAGCTATCTATCCATCTATCCGTCTATCATCTATCTATATATGAGTTCTTCTGTCACCTCATT
The DNA here is from genome assembly GCA_029593785.1 of Cabassous unicinctus. Taxonomy (NCBI): domain Eukaryota; kingdom Metazoa; phylum Chordata; class Mammalia; order Cingulata; family Chlamyphoridae; genus Cabassous; species Cabassous unicinctus. The sequence goes on from JAQZBX010036147.1 coordinate 20,738, forward strand.
CCACATCCCCACACACACTTTTTTTCTTTTTGATTTCTCAATGCCTAGAATGCACTTGGAATGGACCTAAAATATTCCTTCCCTAAGAATGGTATAATATATGATGCTATTATTTCTAAGGGTATGTAAATTAAGAATGGCTAAAAGAGATTAAAGTCAAAAGGACCTTGGAGATTATTGAATTAAATCCTCCATTTTACATGTGAAAATCTTTAATACCTGCTTAGTTCAAAGTAGCAAATTTGAACCCCCTTTTCCTTCCCTGAGGCCATTATGAAGCTGTCAGATTGTATCATAATCCTTTCAATGGCTTTCTGAAGCATATACGTACATGTGTCTTGAGTACTTTAGAAACTTTCTAAGCAGTGTAACCCAAATATCATCCACCTGAGCAAATTCATGTGTGTGGACCTATTGGCTTAGTGGGTTAGCATGGAATGCATGAAAACCCTGGGCCAATTAGTTCAGCACAGAGATTTCTCTTTCCTACAAAGCACATTTTAAAACCCCACAGCTTTCACACAGAATTCTTTGTTCCATGGAGGATTAGGTGGGAAAGGGAGGATGTCGCAATACAAATCTTTATAGTCAATAAATATTGAGGGCCTGCTATGTGCATAATAACTCTATGCTATCCAACAACCTAACCAGGAGACTATCCCCAACCAAATTCCTGAGTGGTTGTGGTTAGGCACATCATCATCTTAATTAAATGTATAAAGAGACGGTTTAGTGGTCTAAATAACATGGGGAAGTAGCTTGGGTAAGAATGAAAAGAAGTGGTTTCTCCTGTTACCATTGTAATGATGGACAATATAGACTCATTAAATGTTAAAGCCAGAAGGTACCTTAGAAGGTATGTATCTCACCCCACATGCTGTACAGGTAGGAAGTTGGGGCCCAGAAAGGGGCATGCTCAAGACCAGTATGTCAGTGTCGGCTCTGGAAACTTTACCTGACTTTCCTCTGAGTCTGAGCACGTCTCCTCTCTTCACTTCCTCATAACAGCCTCTGTTTTTAAGCAATATCTCAGTGTCCTGTGGCAACTGTGCTGATGTTTCTAACCTTGAGGTCTAGAGGGCAGATGCTTAGGGGATTCTCACCATTGCGAAGGGGTCCAGGAGGACTTAGGGCAGATTTTCTTGTTTTGTTTATTATCAGGGTGCATTCTTCTTTTTAAGGCACAGTTTAGGGTGGGAAGCACTTGAAAGTTGCTGCCCGGCTCCTAACTCCACTGTTTCTAGTATCCTCTACCCGACTTGTTCTGCAGTAGTGTGCATGGACCACAGTATTCAGGAGAGTGGACAGGAGTGCTACCACCACCAACATGGGTGGTCAGCTGGCACTCCCTCTGGGGCTGGTGCCCAACAGTCATAAAGCATGTACACAGAAATAGCCCAGAGGTTGCCAGTGCCCTCGGCTCCTTCTCCAGTTCTCATAAGCAAGTGCTCTGCTTCTCTGCCATTCCTGTCTATATTGCCAATTGCAGTGGCAAAGGTCCCTCGCAGCATATGTCTTTGCTGTACATTTCCTCCTTTCTGTGCCGTATCTTAGGAAATAGCTAGTTAGTTGGATCCACTCACATTGGAGAAGGAGGTGCTAAGGAGACTAGCCAGTTGTGGATGCCAGGAGGAAGTTCAGTCTGGCACCCAGAGCCCTGTATGAGGGAGGTCCACTGTAGGCTACCAGGCTCCAGCTCCTGAACCAGGATTTAAGGACAGAGGACTTGTGAGAGCCAGGGCAGGATACCAAGTGTAGAGGCTCTGCTGTGCTGAGCATGTTATCAAGAAAGTGGCATGTCAGGGACCCACTTACCAGATCTAGGGTGCAAAATCAGGTTTGGGTCCTGGAAACATCCTGTCAAAACTAGGCTTAAGGCAAGAGCTGGGCCAAGAGCAAGGTCGACTTGATATTGAGTTATAGAGTGCTGGGAAAAAGCTTATTAAAACCCTCTTTCTTAAGACCAGCTTTGGTTCTAGAGAATGAGGAAAAGGAGGTGTTCAAGAGGCCCATCTATGGCAAAATAAAGGAGAAGAGGCAGAAGACTCAGCTGGCTGTGATGTGACCAGAGGTACACCTGTCCCTGAATAAGGCCCATCTGAGGAAGGGGCTGTCTCCAATACATGTGCCCTCCATGCCATTGCCACTTCCAGCAGTCTCAGACACACATTCCCACTCTCCTGACCTTGGAATGCATCCTCATGAGCTATCACAGACTCCAGTATCATGAGACCAGGCTCTCGTGTATATGGAACATTGAACTGGAAAGAACTGAAAGAACAGGAAGCACATAGCAGTCACTGGTCCAAGGCAACCATTCTGTCAATTGTTTGGTTGGACAGTATGTACCAAGGATGCCAGTGTTTACCTCTGGAGAGGTGAGTGAGACTGAGAGTATATAACTGAGGCAGGAGGTAGGTACAATGAGATAGTATTGTTTCTAAAACTAAAGTTTGGTCACGTCATGCCAGAATGACCTAGTTCTGCCTGGCATCTCAGGAAAGCTAAAAACAGGACCTAAACAACATCGTTCCAAGAAAAGAAAACTAGTTGGCATTTTGTCAGAGTGCCAGAAAAGAGGTCTTAGCCTTGTTTTTTATGGCCTGATGAATTAAAAATAACCACAGGAAAGAATTGGAGATGTTCCTTGAGAAATAAATCTCTCCCTCTATGGCTATCTTTAGAAGGCCCCAAGGAGAAAATACTATCAAAATGACCACTATTCTGTCAGTCATATTAATGAGGAAATAGGCATTTTAATAATTTTTCCCTTCCCTCTCCCCACAGAGATAGGAGACAGGAAACGCCAACTCAAGGGCCAAGGTATCTATACATCTACCCATAATTACATGCCCATAGAAATGTGGGCAAGAGCACACACTTCGCACTTTTATAAATACAGTTTAAAAATGTATGAAGAGATAATAAAACTCTCCTACAATCCCACCACCCAGAGATAATCACTGATGACAATTTTGTGCATGTGTGCATTTTTGAAAAGTATGTTTGTTTGTTTTTTAAAAATATTTAAAGTTTTTCCTGGATAGATACATCAGGGAGACCAATAGCAAAAATATGCAGCTGTATAGTTTTTCACCCCTGAAATGTATATTGATTATGGAGTAAAACACTTATGTTCTCCTTTCCCTAAGTCCAGCTTTCCAGGGAGATTGTCTTCCCTGAGACACTCTTATTTATGATCTGGGGGCTGCCTTGCAGCCTTTAGAAGTGTCTGCGCATTTAGAGAACAGTGGGATAAACTCTTTAGTGTCCTACCTTCTTCCCAGAGTTGGTTTTTTTTTTATTGTTTCTGGCCTGGTATTTTAGCCATTTTCTGTCTCTTTCTCTAATAAAATAAACTCTAAAATCTAAAACTTTGAGTAGAACTTTCCCAATAAAGTCGGTGAAATTTCTGAACTGTCTTTTACGCCTCCACTCTGTCCCCACACCCCTATCCCAAATGCCACCTCATGGTAATGGGGTGGGGAGGGCATTGGGCTTGGGTTTCCCACACCTAACACCATGCTCTGGAAGCTTCTCTAGAACCAGTTCTGAGCTGGCCCAGCCCCTGCTCAGCAAACAAAGAACAATCAGCATCTTGTTCTTAAGTTCACAGTATTAAAAAAAAA
>JAQZBX010036148.1:0-17623 GCA_029593785.1 Cabassous unicinctus
GCGCGCGGGAACTTGTTCCCGCGCGCGGGAACTTTGTGGCGCGAACTTAGGGAGAAGGAGAAGGAGAAGACAAAGAAGGAGAAGGTATAGACGGCCATGATAGTTATATTCATACAACATTGCCCCCAACAGCCTCCAGGGCTGCACATCCATGAAGCTGGCCTACCTATCCCTCCTATTTCTTGATGTATAAATTTCAGAATCATCCATTGACTTCCTGGTAAGGTACATATTACTTACCAGATTCATTTTCCCCCTATATCATCACCACTAAAATAATTATGTTCCAGTGCCCTTTTTTTTTTTTTACTAATAATCTCTGGGACTTAAACATACATAGAACTTCACTTCTTGATTCATCCACAATAGACAGCATCTTTAGATTCCCTACTTTTAACATCAGAGTATGAATGTTCCAGTTCTTCCCTCTAACTTGCAGCTTACTCCTGTCTACTTCCACTTCTGTCAATTTTACCTTTCCCTGCCTTGTAAGGGCTGATGTCCACTACTTTTTCTTCTGCAGGTTGTCTATGAGTTATATTAAGATTTGAAAATCAATAAAGAGCATATGCATTACTATGGTTATATAAATATTCACTATAGAGGTGTGTCATTTAATGATTCCTTAGGATGAGATTTTAAATCACAGGCTTAGGATTTCTGCTGTTTGGACTGATATTGATACTGTTGACATGTACTTAGCTCATCACTTCTTAAGAATAACATTGGCTGCTTCTAATCCACTTTAAGGAAATTTTCCACCTCTCCTTATCTTTATGGGGGTATGGTAACATTTCTGCTGAGAACAAAATACTTTCCTTAACTCTTGAATCTCAGAAATAAAATTGGGAAATGAAGCAATGCCTCAATCCTGGACCATTGACCATTGTAATGTTTCCAAGTGAATCAATTCACTTTGTTAAACCCGCAAAATTACATAAAGTCAATTATTACTGAGAGTAATTAATGGACTTTTCATTTTCTTATTTTTGAAATTTTTATGGAATCATTTAAGGAGATATTTTAGCCTCTAGAGAAGGAAAATCTTGTACATCAAAGATGAGTTCTTCAATTAAATGGTCAATCTCATGCAACATGGATTTTCAATCAGATTCTGAATCACAGCCTGCCAAGGTAAAATAACGATCTCTGGATAAGCAAGCAAGAAAATTTCAGTAGAAATCCTGGGGCAAAATAAATGACTTTTGTTCTGTTTTAAAATTTATTAAAGATTCAAGAATTTATGCTTGAGAAATAGAGAGAAAGAGAAAGCTGTATATGTCTCTCAGTATATATTAAACATATAGAAACAGACTATAATGGCATTTTCCCGCTAGGATGCAAAGGAGGTGGATTATTTATTTATTATATATAAATACAAATGGTATATTTCTTTTACAGTGAAAATGTCTTCTTTATGTTACTGGTGGTATTTAACATAATACTAAAAAAAATACTTACTGTATCATATTAAGTCCTCTTATGTATATCTTAACACAGGTGAACTATTCATACTATACAATAAATAACTATATACTGTAAAAAGAAGATTTAGGAGAAGATTATTGCTACAGTAAGCAGAGAAATATCTGGCTATAAAATATCCAGATTGAAGTCCCATGGTAATTGGAAAGATTGAAATTTAATGCTAATTAAAGCTTCATTTAAAAGGAAGGATAAATTAACAAAGTGGTTACCATAGCAACAAAGGGAGACTAAGGGTATCAGAGTACCCCCGCATTAAAAACAGGTAACATCATAGCTAATATACTTGCTGAATAAATTTATCTTGATAATTCATTGCATAGACTCTTAACTGATAGCATATTACCCTCTCTCAGAAAAACTGGACCATGTAGGAGCAATGTGTGTTTTTCATAAATTACATTAAGAAATAAACTAGCAGAAAATATTAAATACATATAAGACAATATTAATTTTGTTGGTCATATAAAGGCAATGAGACTTCCCAGACATCCTCAGCTTGCACACTCATTCATTTCACCTCATATCAATAAGGATTTGTTTCCCAAGTAAGCATTGGATACCTTGGGGTGAATTTGCTCCTCTTCAATTTCCTTGACTTCTTAGATCCTAATTCTTTGACGCTCCCATTCAACAGCGTTCTTCATGGCCAGCAAAACTGTGAGGTTCATCTGTAGTTGCTTAGGTTATAATGTTTTATTTCTATTGCTTTTTCCATAGGCCAAAGCAACAAAATCCAGTCTCCTTTAAACTCGTTTACCCAGTTGGTCCTCCAAGTGCATTGCTGCCCACTCAGTTAGCCAATCCTTCTTCTTTTTATAAAATAAGCCAGTATTATCAGCTTGTTTACGTAGTTACTTTTTAAAAGATAGTAAAGAAACTATGAAGCATAGTGGGAAGAGTACTGGAGTGTGTATCAAAAAATTTGGTTCAGTGCCTGCTTCCCATGTATGAGGTCTTGGGTTCAATCCCTAGTACCTCCCAAAAATTTTTTTAAAAGCCTTGATTCTTGTTCTTGATCTTACTTCTTAGTATGTTGTGTCACCTTAAGTAATAATTTCTCTGAAAGACCCCCGACAAAAGTAAAAGCATTAAATCAATCATTTTTAACATCTTTTAAGCAGTAATACTTAATGTACTATGAAGCAGAATCCCAATTTAAAAACAAAAGCAGAGCTGTTCTCCATTAAGTGAGGATTAGGGGTCTGTATCCCAATTCACATATTTCCTGTTAGGTCCTAGAGCTCCTTGGAGCTCTTGGAACACTAGTGTGGTGGTTTGAAACTGTATGTACCCCCAGAGAATCAGGTTATTTAAGCCAATCAATTCCTGTGACTATAAACCTGCTGTAAATAGGATCTTTTGATGAGTTATTTCAATTAAGGTGTGGCTCAAGATGGGACTTTATACTCTTACTAGAGTCCTTTATAACATAATAAAATTCAGACAAAGAGAGAAAGAAAGCCACAGAAGCAAGAAGCTAAAAGCAATGAAACCCGGAAGAACAAGAAAAAAAAAAAAAAAGAAAAAGAAACCCAGACGAGAAAGGAGTGACTAGCAGACACCGCCATGTTCTTTGCTATGTGGCAGATGAGTCGAGGATCACCTGTAGCCAGTCTTTAGGAAGAAAGCATCGCCTTGATGATTCCTTGAGACGTTTTTCTCAGCCTCAAAATGGTAAGCTAATAAATTCCCATTGTTAAACCAACCTATTCCATGGTATCTGCTTTCAGCAGCCTAGCAAACTCACACAACTGGCATTCATTCCAATGCAATATTTTATGATTACACCAATTAATTCAATAACCAGAGAAACAAATAATAGATTTTTCACACAAAGACTTACCAAGCATAAAGACCCTACTGCCTATAAAAGGGAGAGACCTCAGCTCTTGATCAAAAATGAAAAAAGGTAAGAGTAGGTTGTAATTTGTATAATTTGCATAGGAAGTAACCTATTTCCAGTAGTAGCCGTCTAAATCACAGTGATTTATTGAGCAGTAGGTTAACTTATTGACAGATTAAAGTAATATATATCAGGGTTGAATTTGGTTTCATGTACAAGAAAACACAACTTACAGTGGCTTAACCAAATAGAGAATTATTTTTGCACAAAACAAAGAGTCAATAGTTAGGCAATCCAGCACTGAAACAGCAAGTCCACAATATTGTCAGAGTCCCAATATCTTTATATTTCACACATTCTGGATTTAGCTTGAGTTTTAATGGTGTCAAGATGGTTCTTGTTTGAAGGATAAGGAATAAAGTTTGTGTTTGGCCAAAAGGCCACCACGTCCCTCACATGTGGGTCTCAATTAATAAGGAAGTAAAGTTATGCAACTAGCAGGTGTGCCAAATACCTGTTGACCTTCCAGATCTGCTCTCCACACTTTTTCACCCTATCTCTATTCTAGTAAGCTAAATATAAACTCCATTAAGTGATTCCTTTGCTTTTAGCTTCCAGTTAAGTTTAGCCAATAGAGAGTTCAGCAGAATATTGTAGGGAAGGAGGAGAATAAAGTTTATTATTTTCTTCCTGCTCCAACCCTATAAAATTATCTCAAGCTGACTTATCTCTCCACTGAAGGTCATATCCTCTGTATGAGTTTCTCCTTTTGAGTCCTTTGGGTTTAGGAATGGTAGCAGTCCCAGCTTACTGAAATACCCCTTAAGGTTGGTTTCCTATAGCCTATTCATAACTTTGTAAATAATCACAACATTAAAGCTTCCCTTAATTATTCTAATGGCAAAAGAGAGAGTAACACAATGCACCCTACTGAACAACCAACATCCAAATACATTCTTCTTCAATACATAGAACACATTCACCACATCGAAAAATTCTCACCCACATGTTGCTTTCAGTTCAAAGTCCAAGATATCAGGATGATGTGCAGTCTTCTGCACTAGGTCCAGATGTAGTTCCTCCAGTCCATTGACCAATTTGCTTAAGAGATACACTAGCTGTCCCTTTCAACCATCCAATATGCATTGGTAGAGATTGAATAAGAACAACACAACACACAATAAATCCCTTAATCATAAACAAGAGGGTTGGTAGCACACTGTAGACACCAGTCCAGGGCACATGTCAGATCCTGCTTGGGAGGAATAATGGAGATTTCTTATCCTAGAATGGGGAGAAGACAATTTATGACAATGAGGGAATATTTGATAGAATGTCAGAAATGCTGATTCTAATGTTTTTGAGCCACTGAACTCACACCGAGAGCTACTTGCCTCCTGACTTCTTGTGGGTGTGTGTATTGAAGATTGAATCATGTCCTCCACAAAAGATGTGTCCAAGTCTTAAGCCACTTTCTTGTGGGTTGTGAACCCATTTGTAAATAGGACCTTTGAAGATGTTACTATTAGTTAAGGTGTGAACTCATGTGTGAATAGGCTCTTCCAAGGTCCTATCTGATGAAGCCAAATTGAGTCTGGGTGGGCCTTAATCCATATGACTAGAGTCCTTGAAAGAAAGGAAACTTGTACACAGTAAGTCAGAAAATGCCAGAAGTCAGCAGAAATCAGAGGAACAGACCCAAAGAGAAAGAGATTGCCACGTGACAGAGGACAGCTGGAATGCGACAGACTTCGGGAGAAAGCAAGCCCTGCCGATACCTTCATGTTGAACTTCTAGCCTCCAAAACTGTGAGACAATAAATTCCTGTTCTTTAAGCCAACCTGTTGTATGGTATTTGTCATAACAGCCCTGGTGAACTGACGGTTTATGTGTGCATTTATATGTAAATACAATTTAAAGTCACTTTTGTGTTTTCTGTTACTCGTTACAATAAATATTACTAAATAATTAACTTTCAACTTTTAGGTCTCCTATAACCAGAGCATGATAGACTTGGTCATGGTTTGAAAAGAATGTATGCTTTATCAACATTAAAAATAAAAATGTAAAAGCCCATATGCAGAAGAGGAAGAAAGAAGAGGTAAAAATAATGAAAGAAGTGCTCATAAATTGGAAAATCAATAGCATTCTATATAATTTTATATATTACAGTGTATATAATATAAAATTTCCAATGTAACCAATGGAGAAGCAAAAAATAGAAAAATAACTATATTTTATATTGATGGACTAGAGGGCGAGGAGAGTTGATGAGTGATGTCAGAAAGCTAAATCTTGATCACATCTAGAAATCAATAGACATTATTTAAAGTACCCTAACTTATTTAAAATAATCAAAATTAGTGCTTCTCAAAATTTAATGTGCATGTGAAGAGTGTTCTTCTGTGAGCTACAGTGGATGTACATCACTACTGTAGGGTGGTGGGAATGTGAAGAAGCATAGGAAAAATACAATTGATATGAACTATGCACTGTGGTTAACAGCAATACTGTAATATTTTTGCATCAGTGCCAAAGAAGTGCTGTGTTGATAATGGTAGGAAGGGGTGCCTATAGGAAAAGTGTGCCAAATGTATGCTATGGGCCATGGTTGGTGGTAATAGTCTGATGACATTATCTCATAATTTGTACCAAATATTCCACCACGGTGTGGTGTGTTGGTGAAGGGGTGTTGCGTGGGAATTCTACACATGTGCCTGATTTTTTTGTAAGCAAATAACCTCTGTGATAAAAAATATACTAAAAAATAATAGGGTGGGTTGGGGGAAAAATACATCAAATGTAAGATATGGACTATAGATAGTAGTAATATTTTGACAATAATCTTGCATAGTTTGTAACAAATGTTTCACAGCAATGCAAAGTGTTGGAGGAGGGCTGATGCATGGTATCCCTGTATGATGTTATGCATGTTTATTTTCTAAGTTCACAACTTTTACTAAAGACTTATTGTTTATGTATGTTCATGTATGATGATATACTTCAATAAAATTTTTTTAAAATTAAATTTAAAAAATAAAAATAAGGAAAGTTAAAAAAATTTAATGTGCATATGAATTATCTTGGAATATTATTAAAATGCAGATTCTGATTCACTATGTGTGGGGTGGGGCAGGGGACTGAGATTCTGCATTTCTAACAAGCCCCCAGATACTGTGAAGCTGGTCCACTAACTAAATTTTGAGAAGGTCTTAAATGACATCACCAGCCCCTAGTGGCAGATATTAATATTGTAGGAATAGTCTCAAGAAACAGACTCTAAGTTGCATGTTGAATGTGAAAGAAATCAGGGCATTTTTGTAGGTGTATGGATGGTTTAGATCTGTTTGAGACTTGTTTATTTGCTATGACCAAAATATTTTCCAGTGGTTGACCACTTGCTTCCCAGGTTCAGTTCCCAGTGCCTCCTAAACAAACAAAAACAAACAAACAAGAAAAACAAATGAAAAAACCAACTCAAGGAAACTGATGTAGCTCAGTGGCTGAGCATTGGCTTCTTACATACAAGGTCCCAGGTTCAATCCCCAGCCTCCAGTACCTCAATATATATATATATATATATATATATTTTTTTTTTTCCCAGCATACACATAGAAAATGAATACCTGTATAATGTTGGAAGTCATTTCTCCTTGACTATCAATGGTTTTATAGAAAATGATGATAGTGTTGATGATTATGATAATGATAATATATATATTTTGAGTAACAAAAAGGAGTTGTAGTACACATTTTATATATTTTTCCAAAATACCTTTGCCTGCATTTCCCAAACTCCCCATTCAGGTTTAGCTAAAGCCTGCTTAACATTAATGAGGCTTGAAAAAGCAGAATTCCACTGTAGTAAACACAACTTTGTTTATCTGCAAATATCACAATGTAGCTTAATAAAACTTAAACATTAACTATTGTGAAATATGAAGTGATAATAAAAAATTCTAAAAATCTATAAATTGTTTAAAAATCCAATTCTACATAATGACATGAAGAAATGTAGATTAACAACCAAAAAAATTAATGAATAGTGATTTACCTTACAAGGTGCTTATTTTCCTTAAAAAGAAGAAATCAGCCAGATTCTTTAAATAACAAATATCCTTAGCATATTTAAGATTCAATTCAACATAAATTTCACCCATATTCTCAGGGATACACATATGTAATTAGAAGCATATCCTCAGAATCAGTGCTGCAAAACACTTTGTGAAAAAATTGAGCCAATCATTCAGATGGAATTTCTACAGATGCCAAACATTTGGAAGCGTCTGGATGATTGACTCCATTTTTCATTTTTCATATGAATTTTATTGCATTTGTAGCATAGACATTGCCATAATATATATATCAGTTTCTCAAAACTGAATACATTTTAAATGGCAGAGGAAAATATAATTAACAAACCCCTACATATGGGATTATTCTTTCACAAACCTGCTAATCATAAGGGTTCAAATAAATGTCAAAAACGTAAAGAGCTCTTTTACTCCTTGTACATATAAGTTACATCAGAAAAAAAGCTTTACCCAAATTAAAGCTACAGTGTAGGGGGTGGTATAAAATTTGTTTCCATTATTTTCCATCACTCTGATATTTCAACCTGCTGACAATAAAAATGGAATTTCTTAATATTTTGGTGTATTTATAGGATTAGTTATTGGAAATATTCACCAATTAAATAGGATAAATGTGCCTGGACAGTATTCTTTAAAGTAATGCTTCTATAATTTGTTAAGCTATCTTTTGTCTACAATTTTACTCTTTGAAATTGCATAAAGTTAAAAAACAATAAGTAAAAGAAATATTCATTAAGGTTCCCATAAGGACATAATCCTAGGAAGTAAGAAGAATATTCAACTATTTTAAATAGCATCTATCAATTAATTTTATCAAAAACAGTCTTTGAAAAGTGCTTATTGCTAATACTTCAAATGCCTTTAAAAATGCACCAGTTTCAGGTTTTCAGTCCAGATCTTTATTAGATTTGTTACATCCTCATTAACATCATGGATATTGGTAACATTTAGTAAGAGTTCAAGAATAAGACTAATAATATCCATGTGAAATTTAATTTCTTAATATGAAGAAACAAGAAAGTCAGATATCAAAGATTATGCATAATGAAAATTATATTTACTTTCTTCTATATCCAACTACAATTATAATAAATATGCCATATACTGTCAATTATTAAAATGTATAAGGCAGTTAAATATATTTTGATCTTAATAAAGATATAGCAGTTTAAAGATACCAGGCTTTAAAATAAAGGGCTCTGTGACAGTTTGATATAGTAGGCTCCTTTTAAAGATGGGATTGACTCTCACACTCAGATATTCTCACTCTGTGTAGAGCAAAAATCATCCATTGCCATTCTGCCAAAACGTATTGGTACACGATATTGTTCAGACTTTTAATGTAAGATCATTAGAATTAATGGTTATTATTCCTACTCTGATCATTTTCTAATGGGCATTTTTGTAAATACATAATATTGATTGCATATGAAATACAAACAAAATAATACATTGTAAAGATCCATAATTACAAAATACAAAGTTCATGGGAATGCCCAATTAGCAAAGTCAATGAAACCAATGAAGGGACATCCTGGCTAACCAGGAGTGAGCATGCATAAGGAGAGTGAAAATCAGTTCACATTTAGACCTCTCCAGACCCTTCAAAAGCCTTTGAAAGGGTCCATTGTAAAAGCATAAAAATTACCATACGATTATAGTCATTTGTTCATAGATTGGATAAAAAGGTAGGTATGAAAATGGATCTTTTCAGAATACCCTAGCACAAACAACTACAACGATTTTAAATCCATGTATTGGTAGAAGCAACATACAATGGATGGGAAGCGGGTGTGGCTCAGTGGATAGAGCCCCCGTTTACCATATGGGAGGCCCGGGTTCGTGTCCCAAGGCCTCCTTGTGAGGGCACGCCGGCCTGAGCGGTGCGGTGGGCTGATGCAGCAACCTCGCGGCAGGAAGCGGGTGTGGCGCAATGGATAGAGCACCCATTTACCATATGAGAGGCCCCGGGTTCGCTTCCCAGGGCCACCTTGTGAGGGCAGGCCGGCTCGCGCGGCGCCGTGGGCTGATGCGGCAAGACCTCACAGCAAGGGGGAGATAAGCAGACACAGAGAAGACACGCAGCGAAGGGACACAGCAGCACAAGCAGCAAGGGGGGATAAATAAATAAAATAAATAAATCTTTAAAAAAACAAAAACAAAAAAAAACATACAATGGAAAGCCATGTCTGCAATGACAAGTCTATCAGGCTGTAAAATACTAAACTCTTCAAGAAATATTGACTTTATCAATTGCAATGAATGTGCCACACTAATGAAGGGTATTGTTTATGTGGGAGGGTGTGGGAGGTGTGGAGAGTGGGGCATATGGGAATCCCTATATTTTTTGTATAACATTTATGTAATCTAAGTATCTTTTAAAAAATAAAATAAAAAAATTATAAAAAAAATAAGTTCTATCAAAAGGGGAAATATAAAGGATCATTAAAATCTAGTAATTTAAAACAACAGAAAAAATAAATATTGACTGATACTATCTCAAAATTGTGGAGAAAAAAATCAGATGATATTCAATTTAAATATATATAAAGGGGGAAATAATTCAAAACATGTTTGATGCTCTTTAAGTTATCAATATTTGACCATTCAGAAGCATATGCATTACTCCGTACAAAGCTATAATTGCCATTTCATTATGGCACATTCTAAGAGAAACATCAAGAATAAATATTACCATATAAGAGCAGTCTCCAAAAACCAGGATTCAGAAGGGACAAAGGCAAGGAGTGTATTTGGTCAAAGTTCACTAAACTGTGAATTGCATGAGAAAATAATAATGTCTCCTGTTTAGTTTATAGAGAACATTTATATCTATTATTTTATTTGAACTTTTAAAAAGATTCTAAACACTAAAAAGGAACTGATAGCAAACCATTTAATAGATGATGAAATGAAGGGCAAGAGAGGTGAAGGGAGTCGTAGGCTGTAATAATAATAAGTGTCACAGTCAAACCCAATTCTTCTGGCATTCTGCCTGATCCCCTTCTGACTTAAAGCCTTTTCCCTTCACTCTGAAGCAACAAAACCCATGTTGCTTCCTCTGGAATTTTGCACTAGATCCCAACATATAAAGACAAAGAGACACCCTTTGACTTATGTTTTGACTTTTGAATTATGTTTTGGATGAATTAAAGAAAGAACTTTATTTAATGAAAGGTATACTTAGGAAACCACCACAAGAGTTAGAAGAGACTACGGATGTAAAAATATCAAAAGATATGTGTGAGAAACAGCTCAAAAATTTATCAACAGTAACTTAACAAGATACAAAGCAAAATCAGGATGTTTTTGCTCTAAGGTTAATATCAAAAGTAACAAGAAGAACTTCTGGGGAAGATGGCAGTGTAGGAAGCTCCAAGACTCAATCCATCTACCAAAACAACTATTAAACAGGCGAGAGCAGTCTGAAACAACTATTTTGAAACTCCAAAGGCCAAAAGAATATGTACGGCATCCAGGGTAGAGCAGAGGAAGGAGCTGATAAATTACAGTAAAGAACTGTAAATTGCTGTCTCTATGCATAGGCTACCAGTGCCCATCTCCCACTCTTATGGTGGGCCACCAAGGGGTCCAGTCCCTGGCTAGCTGCTGGTGACAAAAACAGGGGTGTGCATGACTAATCACTCATCACTACTTTAGATTAACAAATTTGGATCCTGGGTCCTGGCTCTGAGGGCAGCTATTGTTTCGACCTGTTCCTGACAAAGGCAGTGGCAGTCATTGATTCAACCCCACCCCAGACAAAAGCAGTAGCAGCCATGGTCTCAACCATCCCCAGACAGGCAGAGGTGGCAGAGAGTAAAAGATGCAGGGCTTCCTCAATGGGTTGCATTTGCTGGGCAGGCCAGGAAAGCTCAGCTTTGGGGAGCCATTGGAGATGTTTTGGGTGCCCTTCCTGGCCCCTTCCACAGGACACTTTCAAGTCAATATGCATATCCTTCATGGGGTCCTGGCCCTGTTTTGGCTGGGAAAAACTGGATTGGAAAAGTACTTCTGGGGTGACCCTCCTACCAGACTTTGCCCTACAGGCAAGAACAGTGTGAGACAACAAAAGGAGTGTAAAAAACTATAGATATGGACAGCTGGGACAAAGGCCTGCCTCTGCCAGATACTCGGGAGAGGGAGGTTTTTTCCCCTGGGAAACAGAGGAGACAATCAAACTCCAGTAAACAGAGTAACTCCAAAATAACCAACAAACAAAAGTCTAAGACAAGAGAGAGGCTCAGTAAGATGGGGAAATCCCTGAACAGTGCATTCACCTTGGTTAGACCTTCCTGTAAGAGAACTAAAGCTCAAAAAAAAAAATCAGTCTTATCACCAGCTTATTTTAAAAAAAACAAACAGAAAAAAAAACAGGAAGCAGACATACCAGATAGTAAATCCCAGAGGTAACACTTTAAAATATTAAAATGTACAGTGTGCAGCAAAAGAATACAAGACAAACAGAGAAACAAGAAATGATGGCCCATCCAAAGGAAGAGGATAAAAACATAGAAAATACAAGAGAAGACAAGAATACGGACATACCAAACACGGTCTTTTAAAAAATGATCTTAAAAATGCTCAAGAAATGAAGGAATGTATAAAGAAAGAACTACAGGATATTAGGAAAACAATTAGTGAATAATATGAGAGACTAAGTAAAGAGATAGAAATTTAAAAAAGGAACCAAATAAAATTACTGGAGTTGAAGACCATAATAACTGAAATGAAAAATGCCCAAGAGAGTTTCAAGAGCAGAATGAAGTTGGCAGGAGAAAGAATCAGCAAATATGAAGCAAGACACTGAAAATGAGTCAGAATGAGGAGCAGAAAGAAAAACAGAAATATTAAGAGAGAAAATAGCCTAAGTCACCTATGAAATACCATCAAGCACACCAATGCATGCATTATGGGAGTTCCAGAAGGAGAAGAAAGAGAAAAAGGGGCAGAAGGAAAAGCCAAAGAAATAATGATAGAGAAATTCCCAAATTTAGCAAAAGACATGAATGTGCACATCCAAGAAGCTCGGGATAAACATGAAGGAAAATGTGCATCGTCTTACACTGATCGCACTATGAAATGCAAAAGACAAGGAGAGAGATCCAAAAGCTGCAAAAAAAAGAGCAATATGCTTTCTGCAAGGTACTCACCCTAAAGTCAAAGATATAAGTAGGTTGATGGTAAAAGGATGGAAAATAATATACCATGTATCTTAGTTTGACACAGGGCTAGCAATGCAAAGTACCAGAAATGGGCTGGATTTTATAATGGGGACTTTTAAAATAAAATTTTATTGAAATACATCATCCATTAATACGTAAAACAATAAGTGTGTAGTAAAAGTTGCAAACTTACAAAACAAACATGCATATCATCGTACAGGGTTACCATACATCACCCCATCACAAACACCTTGCATTACTGTGAAACATTTGTTACAAACTATGAAAGAGCACCATCAAAATATTACTACTGATTATCGCCCATATCTTACATTTGTTGTATTTCCCCCAACCCACCCAATTATTAACACTCTGTATTAGTATTGCATATTTGTTATAGTTCATGAGAGAATGTTCTTATATTTGTTCTGGTAACAAATTCCCTGTGTTATACAGTCCCATGCTTTGTACAACCTATTTAAAGTGTACACTCAGTGGCTCTCATTTTCATCACAGAGTTGTACTGGCATCACCTCAGTCAAGTTTAGAATGTTTTCATTACTCTAAATGGAAAAAAAAGGGATTTTATTTAGTGTAAAAGCTTATAGTTCCGAGGCCATGAAATGTCCAAATCTAAGTACCATAAGAAATGATGGATTGGGGAATGAACAATGGACTAAAGTAGACTTATTATTATTCTACTATAGACTTATTATTATTCTAGCAATGGAAGAACTCTTATCATTGATATAAAGGCAGTGGCCACCAGAGGTTCTGAGGGATGGGAGAGGGAAGAATAGGTGTAATATAGGTACATTTTTGGGACATTGGAGTTGTCCTGCATGACATTGCAGTGACAGATACAGGCCATTGTATATTTTGTCATAACCTACAAAATTGTGCAGGACAGAGTGTAAACGATAATGTAAACTGTAATCTATGGTTAGAAGCAATGCTCCAATATGTGTTCATCAATTATAACAGATATACCACACTAATGAGGGATGTTGTTATGTGAGAAAATGTGGGAGGGGGAAGGAGGGGGCATATGGGAATCCCTTATATTTTTTATGCAACATTTATGTAATCTAAAGCTTCTTAAAAAATAAAAAGGAGTTAATTTAAAAAAAAAAAAAAAAAGAAATGATGCTTTCTCAGCAAAGTCAGCTACTGCTGATCCTGCTGTCATGCCACATGGTGAAGCAAGATGGCAGCCAATCTTTTGCCGAGGTCTCTGCCTTCCCCTCTGGGCTCACTATCTCCCAGAGCCCAGCTGTGGGTGACTAAGCATAGGGCTTGTCTCTTCCTGGACCTCCTCTCTCAGTCTCGGCTGCTCTGCTTTCTTCGAGCATTCAGCTGTGGGCTATCAGGCATATGGCTCAGCTCATCTCTTCAGCTTTGAGCTGCTTTGTGGGCCCAGCCTCTTAAAGGAATGGATTAGTTCAGAAACATAATCTTATTCTTTTGGGGATTCACAAAAGAACTTCAAACTGTCACACCATGCAAGCAGTAACCTAAGGAGAGGTGGGGTGGCTATACTAATGTGGGATAAAATAGATATTAAGTCAAAACACTTATCAAAGGACAAAGATGGGCAATATATATTGATAAAAGGGACAAATTCAATAGGAAGATGTAACAATTTTATAAATATGTATGCACCTAACAGTAGAGTTCCAAAATATATGAAGCAAATACTGACAGATTTGAAGGGATAACTGGACATATCTACATTAATAAGAGGAGATTTTAACACACCACTCTCAATAATAGATAGAATATCTAGGCAGAAGATCATTAAGGATCTTCTTATACTAAACCAACTAAACCTAACAGACATATAAGAATATTGCACCCAATGACAATGGAATAAATATTCTTCCCAGTATACATGGATCATTTTCCAGGATATACCATATGCTGGGTCACAAAACAATTCTCAATAAATTAAAAAATATTGAATATACAACACATATTCTCTGACTACAATGTAACGAAGCAAGAAATCAATAACAGAGGGAGAAATGGAATATTCACAAATATGTGGAAATTAAACAATACACTCTTAAACAACCAATGGGTTAAAAAGGAAATCAGAAGCAAAATTAGGGTATATCTTCAGGCAAATGAAGGTACAGATAATGAAAACTTATGAGATGCAGCAAGGGCAGTGCTAACACGGAAATTTATAGCCCTAAACACCTACATTAGAAAAGAAGAAAGAACTAAAATAAAAGACCTAACTACACACCTGGAGATACGAGAAAAAGGACAATAAACTAATCCCAAGGCAAGCAGAAGGAAAGAAATAACAAGGATTCAGGCAGAAATAAATGAAACTGAGAATGAAAAAACAATAGGAAAAAACAACAAAACTAAAAGTAACTAAAACTAAAAACTAAAACTAAAAGCTAAAAACTAAAACTATGAGAAGATCAACGATATTGTCAAACCTTTAGCTAGAGAGAAAAAGAAAAAAAGAGAGAAGATGTAAATAAATAAACTCAGAAGTGAGAGGGAGGATTACTATTGACCCCACCAAAGTAAGAAGGATCATAAGAGTATATGATGAACAACAGTATGCCAACAAATTAGAAAACTTAGATGAAATGTACAATTTCCTAGAAACACATGAACCATCTACACTGACTCTAGAAGAAATAGAACACCTCAAAACACAAATCACAAGTAAAGCGATTGAATCAGTCATCTAAAACCTCCCAACAAAGAAGAGCCTAGGACGAGTGGCTTCACAGGTGAATTCTACCAAACATTCCAAAAAGAATTAATACCAATCCTGCTCAAACTCTTCCAAAAAATGAAGAAGAAGGAATAAATTTAACTCATTCTGTGATGCCAACATCACCTTAATACCAAGACCAGATAAAGATAGTACATGAAAAGAAAATTACAGACTAATTTCTAATATACATGAGAAAATCCTCAACAAGATACTTGTAAATCAAATCCAACAGCACTTTAAAAGAATTATACACCATGATCAAGTGGGTTTAATCCCAGGTATGCAAGGGTGATTCAACACAAGAAAATCAATTCATGTAATATACCACATTAACAAATTTAAGGAGAAAAACCACATGATCACATGTGATTGACACAGAGAAGACATTTGACAAAATCCAGCACACTTTCTTGATAAAAACACTTCAAAAGATATGAACAGAAGGCAACTTCTTCAATATGATAAAGGGCATATATGAAAAACCAACCATGAACATTATACTTAATGGCAAAAGACTAAAAGCCTTCCTTCTAAGACTGGAAACAAGACAAGGATGCCCACTGTCACCCCTGTTATTCAACATTGTGCCAAAAGTTCTAACCAAGCATTTAGGCAAGAAAAATGAATAAAAGGCATCCAAATCTGAAAGGAAGAAGTAAGACTTTCACTACTCACATATGACATGATCCTATATTTCCAAAGTCTTGAAAAATCTACAACAAAGCTACTAGAACTAATAAACAAGTTCAGCAAAGGAGCAAGATACAAGATCAACATGAAAAAATCAGTAATGTTTCTATATACTGGTAAAGAGCAATCTGAGGAGGAAGTCAAGAAAATAATTCCATTTACAATAGAAGCAGAAGGAAGGAAATTACAAAGATTAAAGCAGAGGTAAATGAAATAGAAAGAAAAAAAAAACAATAGAGAGAATGAACAAAATCAAAGGTTGTTTCTTTGAAAAGATCAACAAAATTAACCTTTTAGCTAGACTGGTAAAGAAAAAAGGAAAGGATAAAAATAACAAAAATCAGAAATTAAAAGGGGGACATAAGTGAATACTATGAACAACTGTATACCAACAAATTAGATGACATACATGAAATGGACAAATTCTTAGAAACACACAAGCTACCTACATTGCTCAAGAAGAAACAGAAGATCTCAACAAACCAATTACTAGTAAAGATATTGAATCAGTAATCAAAATTTCCCAACAAAGAAAGCCCAGGTTTCACAGGAGAATTCTACCAAACATTCCAGGAAGACTTAACTCCAATTCTACTCAAAATCTTCCAAAAAAAAAAAAAAAATTGAAGAGGTGGGCACACTCCTAACTCATTCTATGAGGCCAACATCATCCACATTCCAAAGCCAGGTAAAAATACCCCAAGAAAAGAAAACAACAGGCCAATATCTTTCATGAATATACATGCAAAACTCCTCAATAAAACACTAGCAAACCAGTCTAACAATATATTTTTTTTAAATTATACACCATGATCAAGTGGGATTTATCCCTGCTATGCAAGTTGGGGTCTACATTAGAAAATCAATTAATGTAATACACCACATTAACAGAACGAGGGGGGAAAAAACATGATCATCTCAACTGATACAGAAAAGGCATTTGATAAAATACAGCATCCTTTCTTGATAAAAAAAAATTTTTTTTTTAGAACACTAGGAATAGAAGGAAACTTCTTCAATGTGATAAAGAGCATATACGAAAAGCCCACAGCTAACATCCTACTTAATGGTCAAAGACTGAAAGCTTTCCCTCTAAGATAAGGAACAAGACGAAGATGCCCACTGTCATCACTGTTATACAACATTGTACTGAAAGTTTTTGCCAGAGTAATTAGAGAAGAAAAAGAAATAAAAGGTATCCAAATTGGAAAGGAAAAAGTAAAATGTTCCCTATTTGTAGATGATATGATCCTTTAAAAAGAAAATCCTGAAAAATCCACATTAAAGCTCCTAGAGCTAATAAATGAATTCAGCAAAGTGGTGGGGCACAAGATCAACACCCAAAATTCAGGATTGTTTCTATACGTAAGCAATGAACAATCAGAAGAAGAAATCAAGGGAAACGGGCGTGGCTCAAGCAATTGGTCTCCCATCTACCACATAGGAGGTCCAAGGTTCGATTCCCGGGGCCTCCTGGTGAAAGGCAAGCTGGCTCACCGGCAAGCTGGCCCAAGCAGAGAGCTGGCCCATGCAGAGTGCTGGCCTGTGTGGAGTGCTGACCCGCACAAGAGTGCTGGCCTGCACGGAAAGCTGGCACAGC
>JAQZBX010036149.1:0-24292 GCA_029593785.1 Cabassous unicinctus
GGTCTGAAGAAAGACTTCAGCCCACCCATGGAAGGTGGTGGATATGAATTTATACAGTACATCAATAGGTGGAGAAACTGAGTACAGCCTGGGGCCAAAGGGCCAGGGGGGAGTGGGTTAGGAGGTCTTGGAATGTGGGAGAGGTTGGGGAGGGAGTGCTGGCCCTTATCTGCTCCATTTTATTTATTCTTGGGATGGGATGAGCTGCTCCTAGGCTATGGCTTGCTTAATCAGTTAGAGCATGGTTTCTTTATCTGTAAAATGAAAATGATTATGCTAGTACCTACCTCATAGGAGTATTGGGAGGATTAAAGGAAAAGAGATGCTTAAAGAACTAAAAACATTGTTCTGTACCTAGTAAATAATTGACAAATACTAATTGTTTTGTTGTCATTGTTATCCTAAGGTTTAGCATACCCTCTGGCTCTGTAGTATAATTAAAGAATTAAAGCAATTGGAAAGCATTATAAATTGAAATATAAACTTTACCTGGGCAAAACAACTTTTGTTTCCAAATCACCTACAGAGGTGATAATTTCACACAAACTCTCAGTGGCACCATGCAACATTGTGTCAGCTGGTGGGAGGAGGAACTGCTCTGGCTCCACATTTCTCTGGCTCCCATTGGAAGCTGAAATGTCAAGCTAAGGCAATCCCCTGGATTCGTAGAGAATTTCCACCATGGAAAAGCATAAACCAACTCCAACAGAATTTCAAAAGATGGGGTGAGAAGAAAAGGCTGTAACTTTGGATCAAAGCTCTTATAAAACCTGACTTGAATTTGCACCATTGGCCTGATGCTCCAAGTTGACACCATGGGGATTTAGATTCCATCCAAACCTGGCTAAAGTCTCCAAAGACCATAAAGGGTAAACCACCATCTCCTCACTTCGGGCCTTTCTTGCAACTCTTATGAAACACATGGCTGGATATAGTCTTCTATAGGCTTTGAGTATGAAAATACTGTGATGCCATTCAGAACCATGGATCCCCACACATCATTCAAAATAACTGTAACACTAAACCATGAGGCATGCATTCGGAAATTGTAACAGTCATCACTTTGAACTGCAGATGTGTGTTTACTTATCCATCATTCCCAGTAAACCAAGTTTTCTGAGGGCAGTGATGGTGTCATTAATTTCGAGGCCCCCAGCACACAGTGCAATGCTTCGCACATAGCAGATACTAAAAAACTGGTGTGTGTGTGTGTGTGTGTGTGTGTGTGTGTGTATGGCAACTAGTCTATAAGGTGGCCTCTGGTATAGCTAAAGATGATATTATTGTATAATTTTAGTGCTTTTAATTTAATCAGGGAGTAGAATACTTTGTAACAAAAAGTTTTCATTCTTCTTAGATATATGGGTGCACATCTGACTGCCATAGTCAGTGGAAGAACAGACTTCAGAGGTCCTGAGAGATTTCTCTAGCATTTTCCACGGATATCCAAAACAAACAAACAAACAAACAAACAACCCACCTTCCACGGAGAAAGCCTGGCCTCATGGTGCCGGGAGAGTGTGCTGAGATGCGTATTGGATAATCCAACCCATGACCGCCTTAAGCTACTTCTTGATGAAGGAAACAGCCTGAAGGACACTGGAGCAAAACAAAGAAAAGGAATTGGATATTCTGAGGAGTGATGTGGATTTTTTTAAGGAAGTCACATTATAAAGGAAGAAAACATATGTGATATAGATGGGAGAGAAGCAGAAGATTAGAAAAATCTTTATTGTATATATGGAAATTAGAATCATAGGAGAGAGCCAGATGAAAACATTGGGAAGATCTTCTTCTGAATATTTCATTTTACAAATGAGGGCACTGTGGCCAGGGTGTTTAAGCAACTTGTCCATAGTGACAGAGGGAATTAGTAGCAGAGCCAGGATTGTAAACTGGGGTGCCCAGTTTCTAACCCAGGGCTCTTTCCACTCTTGGAGCTGGCTGCCTAACCCTGGTGCAGAAGAAGAAACCACTCCTGGGATTATTTGGAAGAGTATTTATCATCTGGCTGCCACACTCATGGGAGAGCCAGACCACTTGATGGTGGAAAAAGAGGATGGAAATGCAAAATGCTAAGATGGATCTGCAGATTTTTATATGGAAAACATGAGCCAACTATGGTTTGAAATATTAAAAATAGGTTAAATACAATTTAAATTCTATTGGACACCTAGTTCAGTGCTATAAACAAAATGTCTGGAAAAATTTATGCATCTCTCTCTCCTTTTTGCTGTATTAAGCAAATTAAAAGGACTGTCTTTATCCTCTAGGAAGTTATTTAAAGGTTGAAAATATTAATCTTAATAAAGAAAAGGGTATGAAACATAGAACAAAGATTATCTCATTATCTCTCGGCCTTATCCCCTGTGATATAGAACAAAGAACCCTGGGCAGGAAGTTGAAGAACTGACTTCTATTCCTGTTTAAGTCATGACTTTATTCATTTCACTTATAACACTTTGGGGTTTAATTTATTTATCTGTAAAATGTGGGGATTAGGTTAGCTGGAAGTTCTCTAATGGTCTCTTTCCACTTGAACATTTAAAGTTTACCTGCTGTTTTATTTTCCCAATGAAGCACACATATTCATTTATTGACGGCCCATCATGTGTCAGGTACTATGTGAAGTGGTATTCATACAAAGTGAACAAGACAGTATTGGCCCTGGCCACACGCAGCTTACATTCTAATCAGAGGGCAAGGCAGTAAACAAGAAACAAATAATTAGACAACCACTAGTTAAAACTGTATTTATATAAACCTTATCTATAACAAGTAGATATCATAATTAGCAATAGAGGCTAACCTAGGTTAGAGAATAAATGTAAAGGGTAGAAGGCTTCTATGGTCAGGGTTCATGGAAGGCCTCAAGACAAACATCTAAATAGCCATTGGGTAAAATGCCCTGAGGCAAGAAAGAGCTTGCTGTAGGCTAGGACTTAACAGAAGGTCATTGTGGCTGGGAGATTGTGATCAAGGGGAATAGAGGCATGAAATGAGGGCAGAGGGCTGGTCATACAGGGTCTGGCAGACTGTGGGAAGCAGTTGATATTTTATTGCAAGTGCAATGAGAAACCATAGGAGAGTGTAAAGCAGGTGAATGACATGATTTAATAATGTATCAAACAACTGCTTTCAATTCTATAGAGAGAAAAATTAGAGGAGTGAAGAAGGGTGAATGAGAAGAGGTAATTGAAGTAATTTAAGAGATGTAATGGCTTGGATAAGAGATACACAGTGGAAATAAAGAAGAAAGAGTAGATTTGATATCAGTTTTAGAGCTTGTATTGTCAAGACTTGGAGATTATCAGCATGTGGTGAGTGAGAGAAAAAGAAGAATCAAAGCCTAAGATTATTAGAATGGTGCTATTTCCTAAGGTGGGGAGAGGTGGACGTAAAAGAGTCTCAGGTGGGGACAGAAATCAGTAGTTCTGCTTGGCCTTATCAACTTTGAGATGCTACTTAGACACATGCATAAAAATATCAAGTAAGTAATTGGTTATATCAGTCTGAGATAAGAAGAATGGTCTGGATAGAAGAGGTGTACATTTTCAGAATTATTAGAATATAAATTATGGTTAAAGCTTTGAAATTACTTAGAGAAAGAATGTCCAGGAATTGACAGAAGTCTTTTGCAAATTCTGAAAAGGAATGACCAATGAGGTAGATGGGCAACTATAGTCATAAGTCAAGGGAGGAGAATGTTTCAAGGAGAGAGTGGTCAGCTGTGTTGAAAACTGCTGAGGGTTGAGTAAATTATAGACAAAAAGTGTTATCAGATTTGGAAACATTGAGATAATTTGGTGACCTTTATAAGAAAAGCTTTTTTTATTTTATTTTCACAATGTGGGATGGGATGAAAACTACACTAGAATGATTTGAAAAATAATTGAGAGATGAAGACATGGGATAGCTATATAAAAATGTTTTAAGAAGTTTTGTTGTAAAAATCAATAGAGAAATAATATAGTAGCTTGAAAGGCATGAACAATCAAGTGAAGACACTTTTCGAAATGGTAATATAGTAGAGCGTACTGGATAGCTGGTTGGCAATAATCTAGCAAAGGAGAGAAAAATGATGTAGAACAAAATTGGCAAACTACTGCCATGGACCAACTCTGGCCTGCCACCTGTTTTGGTATGGCCCCTGAACTAAAACAGTTTTTACCTTTTAAATGGTTGAAAAATCAAAAGAAAAATATCTATGATTTGTAGACATTATATGAATTCCAATTCTAGTGTCCATAAATAATGTTTTATTGGAGCACAGCCACCCCTCTTAGTTCAAGTATTGTCTTCAGTTGCTTTTGCACTTTAGTGGCAGAGCTGTGTAGTCACAACAGAGACTGTTTAGCCAGCTATTTTATCCACCCTATTAGTAAGGGAGGGATTCCTGCCCTAGGGCTATAGGGATGGCCACATATATGATAGCTGACATCGGGAAGATGAGATTGACAGCAGTTATTAGTCACATATACTCTTGGGGGAGGAAGACACCATACACCTTGCAGGGCCACATGGGGGGCTGCACTTGGGAATGCAGTGAACGACCAGGGCTGTGGGGGGCAAGCTTTGTAGTAACAAGAGGGAGAGGAGCCCTCCTGTGCTCATGAGAGGATTCAGTTGGCTTGTTTGTACAATTCTGTGGGCTGGCAGGGAACTGACGTTCACCACTCAGGAATAAGTGGGGACTGTGCCTGTTCCCAAGATAAGGAGGGTTGTTTGGCTAGGGAACTTTATTTTGAGACAAAGATAGAGAGGTAAAGTTCAGGTTAGGCCGTTCAAGACCCTCTCAGTTTTCCTTACACCACGTCAGCGAATGACAAGGGATTGTAGCAGCATGGATGGCGGCATGGGCCATGTGGCCAGGGACCAGACAGAAGTGACAGCGAGGAGGACGAAGGATGACCAGGAAGATGTAAGAACAAACACAAATCAAGTGGGGCCTTGTAAACCTCAGTGGAAGCCAGCAGAGGTAGGTGATGACCTGGAATCAAGTGTCTTATTCTGGGTGGTGAGTTATTTTGGGGGCACCTAAAGGTGGAGGAAGAGTTGAACCATAAACTGCATGAGATTCCTTTAAATTTACTGAGAAAATTCTTAAGTTACCGATTTTCCCTTGAAGTTGCAAAATTCAATATCTACTCTAGGTGCTGCAGGAGTTTTGGACAGAAACTAAGGAAAATACATTTTTTGCATACTTGAGTTTTGTGGTTTCAAAACTCTCTTAACAGGAATTTAAAGAGAGAGAAGAGGGTTTGAAATTGTCAGTTATTCTCTCTGAAGGGAGAAAATATTTTTGCCATGTAAACAATTTCTTCTTTCCTCTACTCTGTTTTCTTCTTTAATTACAGTCATCATTATAAGGACTTATTATGGGTTTAACGTGTGTGAAATGCATATCTCATTCAATTCCCATATTTTTCTATGAAGTATAAAGAATTATGGTCATTTTACAGATGCCGAAACAGAGGACTAGAGTATGTTAATTTGTCAAATTCATATACACCTGATTCCAACATCTTTCCTAATCTCTGTTTCTAGCTTCCAACTCATGGAACAAATAGTTAATGGTAATGGTGAACTTCCATTTATTAAAACTGCTTTTTGACAGGCACTGAGCAAATGAACTTACATTTTTAATTTCCCTTAGTCCTCACAAAGAGTCCAAACTCTATTATTGTCTCCAATCTACAAATGACTTAACTAAGGCCCAGGGATGTTAAATAACTTACTCTAAACCCACAACTAGTAAGCACCAGAACCAAGATTTAAATTCAACCATCTCAAAAGCCCATATTCTTAACTATCACCCTCTTACCACTCAGACACCTGAGAGTCTACCACTCTTAGGAAACCTTTCCGAACAAACTGTAAGAATTGTGAAGAATGTTTTTTTTTTTTTTTTCTAACTTAAAGGACATATAAGCTGGCCATCCACAAAATCCATTCTCCCTTCTTCTTGGGCAATTAGCTAAATCCAGCCTCCTTTGTAGTTAGGTGAGAGCATGTATACTATGAATGGAAATGATATGTACCACTGCCAGGCCTTCCACCATGTTCTCTGTACTGGCTGGATGTTGCTGATGACTAGACACTGGGAGATGGCAGGGAGCCAAGGTCCCTGAACAACAGTTTGGAAGACAGACTCATCCTCAGTGACTTGATCCTTGCTCAGGGTTCTTATTTGAGGATGGGACTGAGCTTCTATTGTATTGCACTATTATATTTTGATCTATTTTCTATTTGTTTCAGCAGCTTAGCTTATCCTAAAGAATACAAATGGAAAAGGACACAGCAGGGGAATGCTAACCTAACCAAAGTAAGGGCACTATGTTAAAATCAGACAAAAAGCATATTGAAAGATTACAATCAACACACTGCAACTATTTATATTTTAGAGAGAGTGCACTGGTTATAATGTGGTTTGGACAGGAGCAAGCCCAGAACAACACTGGAAGTACGAAGATCATCAATTAAGTAGCAACCCAGGAAATAAATGATGGAGGACTGACCTAGGATGGTAGAAGATGAGTAAACACATTTAAGTTATTTTAAGATTATAAAATCAATAAGACCTACGACTGGTTATATGTGAACTTAGATAACTACATTTCTGGTTGGTTGAAGTGGTTCCATTCACAAACACATGTAACAAAGGAGAAAGGGCAGGTTAATGGGTGGGGTGAAGATGATGAGTTTGTTTTTCCATATGTCAACAAGAGGAGCTTGGAGGAGGGTTGAACACACAGGTCTGGAACTCAAGAGAGAGAAAAAGCAAGAGAGGTAGCTTTAGATTCTATTGGCATTTAGTTGGTGATTAATACCGAGGGAGTGGATGAGGTTATCTCCATATTTCACATAAGGAATGAGCTATTGTAATAGTAATTGATGTCCCCCAAACGCTTGCTATGGATTCACCAGGAAATAAAATGCAGGTACTGTCTCCTGCATCTCCACTTTCTCCAGGAGAACTCAGTAGGTCTGAGCTCTTCTTATTCCCAAGGGTAAGTAAAATCGTGTGTGTGTGTGCATATGCACATGTGTATGTGCATGCAGCTCACTTGCATACACGTATGTGCAAGTCTGGGCTTACACAGGCCCAAGTATTTCAAGGTGATGAGGCTGCATTGTTAGAGATGCAGAGGAGATGGAGGCTGTGGCTCACCTGGGTTGAAACGAAGCCTGGCCCAAACCTAGTAGATAATTTCTTCAGACTGGAAATGTCGACAAAAGAATAAAGGACTTCATAGCATTAATCATAACAGTGCTTTGAAAGCAGAAGGATCTTTGATGGGAAGTACTGTGCCAGCACCAGAAGAGTCTGGCACCAAGCTCCAGGTCTTTGGGAACCTATGTGAAGACCTCTGTGTCTGAAGGTGGCATGAAGAAAGTGACACTGTCAGCAAAGCCACATGTGTTTGAATGGATAACATCTTAGTAAAGAGGCAACCATATGGGTTACCACTTTGGACTAAAGACCAGAAGAGGTCCCTGTCACCTACTTGCTGAACTATATAAGTCTGGGTTCTGGTACAGACAAAGAGGGTAGTAGAGAACTTCCAAAAATGGTGCTGAAGCTTTTGCTAATCTTAGTGAGTGGTTACTCAAACCAGATTTAATTTGACTTAGAGGGGAAAAATGCAGTGGCATTTCTTCCACCTATATTTTGAATAAAAAATTTACATATAGATAAGGAACCTCAGCATGAAGAGGTTTAATATCTTTCCCAAACTTGCACCAGCCAACCTTCTGCCTTCTAAACTCAGGTTCATTTCACTAAGACAGGCTGAAAGAAAATCCAGAACTTCTAATCCTCAGTGCCCTTCTCCTTTCTCTACTCTACACTGCTCTCTTACAAAAGCAATTTCTCTTTCACTTTAACAGGGGGGATCACTGGAGTGTTTAGGAGAGTTTTAACAAAGATGACATTTCCATGGCCAGAAGAAAGTCTCACAAAGATTCATATTGAATGAAATAGGATTTCACTTTATAGCGTTCTAGTTCTGATCCACAATGCTGATGTTTGCCAAAATTGGCTTCCCCTCATTCTTGTTACCTTTAACTCCTAGTTTACTTCAGCTCACCACCCAGTATCTATACTGATCTGAATGATTCATGAAGCTGAAAGCATAGCTGCCTTCAAAGTTGTCCTGGGTGACCTGCATTTCATGGGCTGCTACATCAGAGCCGAGCATGGTTCCTTGGGTTTCAGTGATGTTCTCATTTGCCAGAGACGGATTGGAATGTGCAGTCGCTCACAGTGGAAGGGGAAACATGCTTCTCATCCAGCAAGAATGTGGTTCCATCCACAGAGTTTACAGCACAGATGTATTTGAAGTTCAGCCCTAGAACTTTGTGGCACTAAAAATGGTCATGATTTATAGGAAAATGTCACTCGGCTGTCTCCTCTATAAAATCCTTTTTACAACTCTCATCGAATATAAATCAGGATGTATGCAGCCAACAAAATGATGGTTTTGGCATAACGTTTTCAAGACGAAAAGAAATGAACTAGAATTGTCTTGGCTTTTTACAGAGGATAGATATTACAGGAATTTATTGCTGGTCCAAAATCAATATTCTCGTCTTTAAAAATAGGTAGGAGTAAATTTATGTCTTGGTGAAAATCCAAATTAATTAAAGCAATCATTATAGAGTTCACCCACACATACTGAGGATGCCATGTTTTTATAGTTTGAAATTTAGCCGAAAGAGGGTTTCTTTTAGTTTTTGTCTTGCTAAGCCATATTCTTAGGTACATAACTTTAGCTTTAAACTACATTTCATTCTAAGGGGGAGAAAGAGGAGAGGCCTTAAAAAGATTGATTCAAACTTGCTGAAATTCATCTTGGGTATGTATTAAGAAGTCTCACTTTATACTCTTCCTTAAATGTCAAAAAGATATTGAAAAATGAATGCTAAAACAATTAAAATGTGTGTTTGAAATGGCAGTCCCCATTTTTTCATGTATTTCCACACCGTAGTGCACTCCAAGTAGAGAGCAGGATAATGAATTGAGGTATTGAGGAAACTGAACCCATGATCTTGTAAGAAACTGGAAAGAACCTCCAGCTATGTGGCACAGGAGAGGGAGGAGGTAAAAGTCTTCATGTGACCGCCTTGGGGTGGAAAAAGAAGGTTGTGAATGCATCTGGAAGAATAGTAGCATAAAAGACTATTAGAAGCACGTCAGACAAGCTGTGGAAAAGTTTGGCTTCTCTTCCTCACAACTGCCCCCTTAGCTGCCCTAACACTTTCCTTGGCCAGCTCCCACCTGAAATATTGCTTTCTGAGAGCCACATACTGGGGGTGGGCAATCAATAAAATGGGCCAATAAAAAATAACATTTTAGCAACTGTGGAAGGAAATGGAACTACTTATTCTAGACAAAAGGAGTCTCAGAGAACATATTATCTGTCGTGTAGAAGAGGAAATGGACTTGTGTGAGTCAGTACTTTACTGTAGTATTAATAGAAGGAACTTATATTTATTTACTCCATAAAATGTTTGTTATGTTTTAGGCACAGTTTTAAGAACTGGAAATGCAAGGAGACAGAGTTTTGGTTTAATATAAAAAATAGCATTCTTCCTCTTCTATAATCAACGTTATTGATTGTAAATAGAATTTATTTTTTTGGTACCAGAGCCGGGGATTGAACCCAGGACCTCATATGTGGGAAGCCGGTGCTCAACCACTGAGTCACATGGGCTCCCCCGAGTTGTTTTTTTTCGTTTGTTTGCTTGTTATTTGTTTTTAGGAGGCACTGGGAACCCGAACCCAGGACCTTCCATGTAGGAAGCAGGCGCTCAACCGCTTGAGCTACTTCCTCTCCCCTAAATAGAATTTTAAAAAATCATTTCACATAAGATTACACTGTTCTTTCCTTAGTTTACATTTCCTCAGTCTTTGTTCATATGCAATGTAATCTCTATGGTAGTGATAAGGACTGGACACAATTCTATATTCCAGTTTTTAAATTTAAAAACAAACCATTATCTTTCTAAGAATATGAGGTATGAGCTTTGAGCTTTTCAGTGGTGGGATGTGCCGACATAAGAACCAGTGTTTCCCATCATGGAATCTTTTTTTTTTCCCACAGATTTTTGACAATTTATTGTAAAAATTTTCAAACATAAAACAAAGTTGAAAGGATTTCACAGGAGTCACTTATACAAACCCACAAGATTCTACCATTTATGTTTTTACCATACTTTCTCACATATATATCCTGCTATTTACCCTCTGTCAGCATCCAGATTATTTTTCCGAAACTCTATTTTTTTAATAGACTTTATTTTTAGAGAGTTTTTAGAGTACATCAAAAGTATAGGGGATTAGCATATAATCCACCCCCTCCCACTCCCACATTTTCCACAATTAATAGATCTTTTGAAGAACAAAAGTATTTAATTTTAAGGCAGTCTCATTTATCTATTTTTTCTTTTGTTGCTTGTGCTTTGGGTGTGAGGTCCAAGAAACCACCACCAACCACAAGATCTTAAAGATGATTCCCTACATTTTCTTCTGAGTGTTATATGGTCTATAGTTGTGTTTCCCCCCTACATTTGTTCATTCCTCAATTTTGAGGCTTTTTGAGCATCCAAACTAGTTTTCACTGCATTTCAAAGTAAACTGAAGACATCAGTTCACTTCCTGCTAAATACTTCAGCATACATATCATTAATTAAATTTCAATATTTGTTTTCAGCTTTTTCTTTTTAAGTAAAATTTATATACAAGGCAGTGCACAGATCTCATGGGTACTATGCTGAGTTTTGACGAATGCAATATGTATGTCACCCAAACCCCTGGCAAGATATAAAGCAAAGTTTTGTCAAGTTCCTTTCCAGTCAATCCCCACATGACTCTACCTGTAGTCAATCAGTGTTCTCCTTTTTTATTCCCTACCAGTAATTCTACTCCTTGCATTTGCCCCAGAGCAGGATTTCTTACCCTTGGCACTACTGAAATTTTGT
The DNA here is from genome assembly GCA_029593785.1 of Cabassous unicinctus. Classification (NCBI taxonomy): domain Eukaryota; kingdom Metazoa; phylum Chordata; class Mammalia; order Cingulata; family Chlamyphoridae; genus Cabassous; species Cabassous unicinctus. The sequence goes on from JAQZBX010036149.1 coordinate 10,984, forward strand.
GCCAGGTAATGTTTAGCAGCACCCCTGGCTTCTACCCATTAGATGCCAGTAGCACACTGCCCCCTAATTGTGATAATCAACAACGTCTCTAGACATTGCCAAATGCCTCCCTGGAGGACAAAATTTCCCATAGTTGAGAACCACTGCCTTAGAGAAATAAAAACTGTCACAATAAGACTTGTAAAAGAATGTCATAGCAGCTTTATTCAGCCTCAGACTGAAAACAGCCCATGTAACTATCTATAGGAGAATGGATAAAAATTGTGATTTATTTATGCAATAGATTCCTACGAAGCAACAACAAGGAACAGACTGCTGATACACTTAACCTGAATGAATCTCAAATACATTATGCTGAGTGAAAGAAGCTGTACATACCACCATGGAATTTTTTAAGCAGAAGCTAGTTGATGATTTGGAAGAAAAACTGTGAAATTTATTCTAACATGAATTGACAGGAAGATAGGGCTTATTTTGAAATGATATTGAAGTATAGTATGAAAACAGATATTCAAACAAAAATCTTTACATGAATGTTCATAGCAGCAAATAGAAATAACCCAAATGTCTATCAACTGATGAATGAATAAATACAGTGTAATATATCCACATAGTAGAATATTATTCAGTCATTAAAAAAGAATGAAGTACTGACACATATATAACATGGATAAACCTCAAAAACATTATGCTAAGTGAAAGAAGCCAGACATAAAAGGACATACATTGCATGAAATAGTCAGAATATGCAAATCCAGAGACAGAAAGCAGATTAGTGGTTGTCAGGGGCTGGGGGCAGTGAGGGATGGGAAGTGACTGGTTAATGGGTATGGAGTTTCTTCTTGGGGATGAAAATGTTTTGAAACTACATTGAGGTGAAGGCAGCACAATATTTAGAATGTACTAAATATCACTGAATTGTGAATTGTACTTTAAAGTCCATGCTCTTTTCAATATAATACTTTAATTATGAAGACATAACAAGTATAGGCAGCACAATTATCAATTATCAGTGTGGCAAGGGATAGATGGCTAATCTATCACATGTCACAAATTTCTGAAAGAGCAGACTAGAAAATCCAAATATAAAGAAGTATATATAACACATTGAACCTTGGTTTCAAATAGTCAAACATATGAATTTTAAAATATAGAATATAGTTTCTCAGAAGTTTGGGTAACAAAGACAATGGCACACTCAGTATGACTTGTGCTTGGTGTAATGTCCAGAAAAGCTAAAGTCATCTTAGTTTGCTTTATTAAAGGACCTGTTTGGACAAGAGGGACATAAAGGGTAGCACTGAACTTTGCACAACTAAGACCACATCTGCAACATAGGATTCCCTTCTGGGTACCTCATATGTACAAGGGACATTGACAAGGGCAGTATATACAGACATGATTACTGAAGAATCTGGAAATCATTGAAAGGACTGAGTAAGTTTAGCATGACATAAGTAGTGACTTGAGAGTTGTTATCAAATAATTGAAAAACAGACATATGGAAGAAGAAACTACCTATGCTGTTCCATATGCCTTTTCCAATCTGGGACCAGAGTATAATTTAAGCCCTATAAAAGGTAGAATTATCTAATGGTTTGTGTTATCCAAAGACAGAAAGAATTTCCTTTTGAGATGTCCTTGTCTTTGGATGTGTTCAAGAGAATGAATAACAGCCCTACAGGGCCCATTGTAGAAAAGATTCTTGCATTTGATAGAAGATCAAAATAGATGATTTCTCAGTTTCATTCCAAATCTATTCTTATTGTTATAACAGGGGCACTATAAGTAAGCATCGTGGCCAGAAATCCTTATCATGTTTACAGGTCTCTAGGAGGAGAAACTGTATCCAAAGAGTACACTGTAAGGCTATGGGGGGAAGGAAGCCTGGATATGGATGGCCCTTTGCAAAAGGACTTTACCTTACGTAATGGCTGTACCATTGTGCTAGACACCACTGCATTTGACTCAACTCCAAATTTCGTAGACGATGGATACCTACATTTTTATCAAAGGAGCTACCCTGCATTTCCTTTTGGCTCATTGAGAGTGAAAGGATACAGGAGAGCAGTCATCAACAGGAATAGTGGGTGAGTAGGAAAGTAATTTTGCTACCAATTTCCAATCACAACTATGTGTCAGAAGCTGTTAAAAGGAGATGGTACCAATTACATTCTAAATATTTCCTCCCCTGGTGGACTGAGGGGGTGGCACCAAGACAGTAGAATCTAGTTGAGAGAGTATAACTCAGGTGTCAGATTTCCTTGACATTTATATACACTCACTCCAGTGATGGGCTGCACAGGGGCCTCTCTCTGGTCACATGGACATCTCCACTTCTAGTCGCCTGTGCTCTGAGCTCTGAGTCTTATGCAGCTCTCCATCCGTTTCTGATGCAGATGTGGAATACCATGCCCTTTGTCCTGATTCCCCCACCCCACCTCCAGATACTCATATAAGACAGTTGTGAGTGGAGCGGATGTTACCGAAAGTTTGGGAAGTTGCTTTCGTAGACATACACAGCAAATAACTTAAACATCAAAAATTTGGCAAAACATTTGTTATGAAAAATCATCCTGCCGCTTTGCCACTAGAGATTTCTCATGGGCAGCATTTATTTACAGACTTCAGACTCCTACAGTGCTGTCCAGCTCCCTCCCTCTCTGTTCTTCTCCTCCCATTTTCATTATTTATTCCAAATCCAGTGGCCGTAGTTTGCTTCTTAAACAGAGCAGTTCAGTTGCTCGTTCTCTTTCTTCACCCATCAGGTTCTTACCTTTCCCAGCTAAAGTGGTGAGTCAAAGTATCTTTCTAAACAAAGGCAGTTCTTTCCTTAAGTGGATCAATGTGCCACTTGCTAAAATAATATATATATGTGTTTTTTCTATAATCTGCAGTTTCAGTGGTCTGAATGGGGACCCATGATCACCGTATCATTGAATCTGGACTCTTGATCATTGAGGGTAATAGAGTTAGATGGAAGGAGTGTGGCATTTGAAGTAAAAAGGGCAAGGTTTGAATACTGACTCTGTCATTTAATCTCTGCATGACCTTGGACAGTTAAAGGGGCCTCTATGAGCCCCTTTTTGTCATCAGTAAAATGGGAATAACTCCCATCTTAGAGACTAATTATGAGATTTATCTGACAATATGTTGACAAATCACCCATTAGATTGGCACATGCAAACCTCCCAATAAATATTCATTTCTATCATCTTGAAAAGTGTTTACATTCTTCCCAGATTTTCCCACGATCTTATAACCATTTCCTGCTCTATAGGTTGGAGTGATGGAGAATATTTGTGCTTTTGAACATGGAGGTACAGACTGAAATATAAGTATGGTTTATAGATAGATCTCACCCTTTCTTTGTATATTCTGTAACCAAAGTCCTACATTATTATACATCACCATGCAAACAATGGATATGAAGAGTTAGATTCTAACAATGCTGAAAGCAGAATAACCAATGACAGGGAACTTACTTGGCGGAAGCCTGGAACCTTTTAAATGCTAGGATTATGTGGAAATATTCCATATGCTATTATTAATATATTTCCTTCTTTTGTGGTGGTTGATGCACTATTTTTATTTGGGCAGAGCATGTGCTATGAGAATGATGCCCAGCAGGGTGAAAGGTTGGAAACTAAGCCAGACACAGGCCTGGCCCTCTGCAGCTCTTTGGAAATGATAATGACAACCTCATAATGGAAAAAGAGTGCTAGTTACAGCTAAAGCTAGAAAATTATGTGTTTCTCCTTTGGCAATTTTAATCTTAGAAGAGATCTTTCTGTCTTCTACTTATAGAATGGCCGGACATCAAAATAATATCAATTTGGATTTTCATGCAAACAGAGTACACTAACTTAATGCGATGTGGAAGAATTGGCTTCAAGTGAATCTTTGCTGAAAAGCACTTGAACTACACTTGAAGTGGAAGTGAACAGCTGATTTTATAGTGCTGGCTTACAGGCACTGTACTCGCACTGTTTACAGATCGACCCAAATTAGGTGGAGAAGACCAGAGTCAAGACCAATCCCAGCATTTCAACTGTCCAATAACACAGTCTGATTTTTCCTTTAAATATATGGTGATTTCATTTTTATTTATTTTTTCCAGTAAGAATTTATCAAAATGCTAACCAGTTTGAGTTTAAATAGAACTGGGTTGGAATAGATACCATGTAAGATTTCCTAATCATTATCATCCCGCTTCATTTAATTTGTAGAGTTTGTTACAATTTTCAAATCACGCCTTTAAAATCTCACTTGTTTCAATCATCAATCCAAATGATTGATGAAGCTCTTGAAACTCACAGAGGTGAAGAGACTCACCCAAGCACATGTTTCATAAACAACATAGCTGCTTTCACGGTTTTCTAGATCTAATTTCCTGGCTGACCCGGTTTTGGTGACATGAAATAAACAGATAATTTTGGTATTGGAATGTAGATTTTAATCTAGAGTGATTCATGTTCTCTCCCCAGACCCCAAGCATCACTATGACCTTCGTGCTACTATCAGAGGTAACACTAGAGGGCACCATTTCCACTTCCTCTCACCAGCGCCCATAAACTCGGTCTTCATGTTTTGGTATTGAATAATGGTAATGAAATCACGGGGACTTCCCCCCCCCCACCCCCTTCCAGGAGGTACCAGGACCTATTCATGGGAAGCAGGCACTCAACCACTGAGCTATACTTGCTTCCCTTGTGGGGACTTTTATTTCATTTTGTTTAGACTACATTTTTGAAAGAGGTCTCAGCTGTGAAGGAGAGAATGCACTTCTTCTCCACTATTGGAGAAGTGCAGAAAATTAATGACTAGAAGGTTCCAATTCTGATGACTCTACAATACCATCAAGAAATGAGTATCAGAATAGAATGCAATCTCAGGGACTAACATACTCATTTAATTCTTACTGGTGGGCGGGGCCTAGCACGACTTTGGCAGGAGTTTTCAGAGGGTAGATGAAGGATTCCTCTTTCACCAAAGGCAGATGCTCAGGTATTGCCCTTAACTGCAGCAATCATGCAGGACTCTCAGCACCCAGTTCTCAATCAGATGGTGTGCTTTGGGAAGATTTGAATATGTAGAAATTACAAAGTATTGGATGTGTGAATTGCGTTTTAAATCCATTGTTTTCATGTTCATGGGTCTGTAGGAAAATTATGGCTTGCTGATCCAAAGGGGAAATCCTGAGGGAAGCCAGAGAAGTGAAGGAAGAATGCCAAGTGCAGGGTGATCCTTGGTGTCTGCTTTCTATTCCCAAGGGATTTGGAGTTCCTATAGAGTGCATAGCACACTTAGAGAGAGTTTCGTCTTTTCCAAACAGAATTCTGAACATAATGGGTATTGCTTGCCTCTCTCTGGATACCAGAATATCAATTCCAAATGTTAATAAAGCTTGAGACTGTCTACTTAGTGATACCTTAAAAAGTTTGTTTGCTCAGGATTTTATGAAGATGACAGAATTATTTGTTGAGACTGCTAACCCAACATTCAATAAAAAAGAGCAATATGCTATTTACGCCCCCCCCCAAAACAAACTGTAAAGAGTGTACAATAAGCACAAAATTCAGTTGCCCATTCTTTTTCACTTAGAAATGAGGCACACAGTGGCAATTAGGTGACCACCTCCTGAGTGACCAATTACATTGATGTCCAGTTCTGTTATGGATAGATCTTGCAAAGGAATGTTTTCTGTTCTGGTCTGTATTCTCTGACATCCCCATCTTAGGACTTCTCCAGTGGGTCCCACACTACTATGCTGGAAAGAGTTCCTGAAAGATGAATTGTGTAACTTCATTTAAAAGCCTCCAAGAAGCAGCTTCTTACTACTTAATCACTTCATCTCCAGTAGTGTGTGGTCAGCGAGCACATGTGCACACACACAAACAGATAACACACACACATACACGTCATGGAACTGTATGATTTCCATATGAGAAGAGACTCTAAAGCAGGAGTTCTTAACAACAGTCCGTGAGCTTGAATTGAAATTCAAAAAATCCATTATTCTTGTGGGGACATGTTGGTTCGGGTGTGATATTTTTATTAAATAATACACAGCATAGTGTGGACTTAGTAAGGGGTCCATGGTTTTCACCTGACTGGCAAAGAGGTCCATGGAACAAAAAAGGTTAAGAACCCCTGCTCTAAAGAGATGTGAGTCCAGAAAGCCTTACCCAGTGACCAACACTCTTCACACCATCTTGAACCCTTCACATCTGAGTCTACCAGAAAGATACACAGGAATAGGAACCAAACTGTATTCTGTGGTTGCCACTTTCATTTCTGCCAGTTCCTGTTGTTAAGGATTTTTTTCCCCGTCACATTGAGCAGGATTTCACCTCCCCACAAACTCCTCTCTGGGTCCTAATTAAATCTTCTTGGCTTAAAACCAGCTATTGCAGCTATCTACACACTTCACTGGATTCCTGTGGCAGAACATTTGCTTGGGGACCCCATGCTTTGAATTTACCTGTCTGTCCTTTTATTTCTCTTCTTAATGAAAACAGAAACACCGATAGGCCTCCAGGGTAGATTATGGCGCCCCAAGCAATTACCTGATGCTGAGGTTTATAGAAACACTGAGGATTGCTGTGATTGGTGTTTGGGGAGTCAGAGCCAGGGCTTGTAGCCCGGAGACAAATGATTTTGATTTCCCACCTCTCTTTGATGTCTTTGATGACAGATGATGTGAAACTAGCTCCCCTGAGTCTAGTTTGTTTGAATTTACTGGATTTGCAGGTGTTTGGATTCATCCCATTAATGGAAAATTATACAAATGGTCTCTTAAGGCTTATTCAGTGCAGAAGGATCTCACATATCATAGAAAATCACAATGTTAGAGTGAAAAGTAACTTTAAAGATGCTCTAGTCTTCCCCCTAATTTTATCTATATGTTTCTTTTCTTCTCTTTTTTTTTTTTCTTTCCTTTTTTAAGCCTCACATTTAGACAGTTGGGTTAGCCATATTTCCATGTGGTTCAAATGATCATCAGTCCATGCAGTACTTTTATTTTAGTATTTTCCCCCATTATCACTGATCTCTCTCCATTCTCCCCTTTCCAGAGTGGGCACTCACTCTAATGTCCTTAGAGTGTATGTGTCTTTGAAAAATGTATGCTATTAATTTGTGGACGTATTTTAAATATAAGGTATTTTCTATCTTGCTCTGTTTCTGAGCTCTTTTTCCATCAACAATGTTTGGTATGTTTGTACTCTATTGCTCCTGACAGTGCTTGGTAAACCATTAAACACACCTACCACTTTCTACCTATCCATTCATCCATTGATGTCTACATAGGTTCTCGTCAATTCCTCACTTCCATATACAACGCTGAGATGAACATTCTTGGCTATGTCCCCTTCCAGATCCATGTACAATTTTCTCTAGAATATATAACCAGGAAGATGTTTCTTGAGTTTACCAACACTGAATTTCATTAAATACTTTGGATTGCTCTCCAGGTTGACTAATTAGCTTACATTTCCACCTGGAGGTAAGAGATGACTTTTCCATGTATTCTTTTTTTTTTATTTTTTTATTTTTTATTTTATTTTATTTTCCACATATTCTTGTCAAATTAGCATTACCCTCTTTTTAATTTTTATCAACCTAATTGGTATGAAATGGTTTCATGTTGTTTTGAGTTACATTTCTCTATTACTTGTATTTTAAACATCTCATTATACACTTGCTAGCTTTTCAGGTTTCATTGTCTGTGAATTGCCTATTCATCCCTTGCCCAATTTTCAACTTAGCTTCCAGGTTTCAATGCACATTAGCTAGAGTTCCTTGAATATTCTAGACACTAACCACATTTTGGTTTTGGAAAGAGTAGGTGTCTTTCCCAATAAGGCAGCATGTTTGCCTATGATATTTTTAGTTTAACAGATATCCTTAATTCTCATATAACTTTTCACCTTAGAGTTTTGGGGACTCAGGTTTTTCCCCACTCCAAGGTCATATGTTCCCATACATTTTCTTCTATAAGTTTTATAGTTTTCTTTTTCAAGATTAGATCATTTATCCATATGTGATTTTTCATATGGTATGAGGTGGAAATCCAAATTTGTTTTTTCTCATTTAGCGAGCCATTTTATCCAACGCTATCTATCTGACCCATTGGTTAGTGAGTGTCACCTCAATTATAAATCTCAGTTTCTCATATTTACATGGGTTTGTTTTTAGCTCTCCAGTATGTTTTATTGGTTATTTATCTGTTCTTATATGATTCTTATATGGCTGTATAATAGGTTTTTATGTGTGACTAGGTGAATCTCCTCTCTTTCCTCTTCATTTTAAAACCTTAAAAATATTCATATACCTTTATTATTTCATCTACATTTTAGAATAAGTTTGTATGGAAGGTTTTTTTGTTTGTTTGTTTGTTTTTCTTCGTTTTAAATTTTTATTTTTAAAGAAGCTTTTTATTACATAAATTTTACATAAAAACTAAAGGGGATTTCCACATATCCCACCCCCACTCCATCCCACACTTCGCCACATTAATAACATCTTTCATTAGTGTGGTATATTTGTTACAATTGATGAACACATATTGAAGCATTGCTACTAATGGTGCACTATAGATTACATTATAGTTTACACTCTATTCCACACACTTTTGTAGATTATGACAAAATATATAATGGCCTGAATCCATCATTGCAATGTCATGCAGGACAATTCCAATGTTCTGAAAATGCCCCCATATTACACTTATTCTTCCTTCTCCCTCCCCTCAGAACCTCTGGTGGCCACTGCCTTTATAGCAATGATAAAAGTTCTTCCATTGCTAGAAAAATAATAAGTCTATAATAGAACAATAATGTCTATTTTAGTCCATTGTTCATTCCCCAATCTTGAGGATTTTGGGATGATGATGCCCACTCTGTTTCTAATTGAGAGGAGGATTAGGTCTTATGGCTTAGATGGATGGAACTATCTTCCTTGCATTTGCAGACACTCTCTGTTCCTTGGGATGGGCATTGTCCACCATCATCTCCTTGTTAGTTGCCTGGGTGAGTCCAATGAAATGGAGAGTAGATGTTGCAACTCTGCTGAGATTCAGGGCTCAACTGGCACATGAACAGAGCAAACATTTAAGTCTCTGGGACATATATTTAACAAGTATATTGCTAATTATAGGTTTAAATAAAAGCGTCAGAAAAGCTATGTGTAGGGAAACTATAAATGAGTCTTATTCTCTTACACTGGGGAGCATAAATTCCAGAGTAAGGCCCACTGACAGGGTGTCGAATTCTTGAGCTTATCTGCCCTGCTTATAGTGTCTGGATGTCTCTAGAGCCCTCAGGAGTCCTGCTGTTTGAGGCACTGCTTACTGTGGCATTCAATGAGATCTTGCTGAGACATGCTTAGGCGTTACCTCTGGAATGATCTCCCAATTCATTTTTGAAATCTCTGAGCCATAGAAACTCATTTGTATTTAATATTTCTCCCTTTTTGGTCAAGGTCCTTTTCCGGATACCTTGCTAGTTGGTGCTTGGTAATAATCCTTCAGTTCCAGGGAGTATCATCCCCAGGAGTCATGTCCCATACCAGGGGCAAGATAGTACGTTTATGTGCTTGGTTTGGCTTAGAGAGAGTCCACATTTGAGCAACAAGGAGGCTTTCTAGAGGTAAATCTTAGGCAACCTATAATACTAGGCTCAGTTTCAATTTCACAAAAAAAGGTTCATAAGTACAATCATCAATATCAAGGGCCTGGCATAATGGTCTGTCTTCCTTAACTAGGCACAGCCCTTGTAGTTGAGGGATTCTTGCCATTCTATTAGAGAATGTAGCAGGAATCCCCAGGATGGGAATTCAATATTCTTTTGGTTATTGTGTGGGTCCAAGACAATGCCTTGTGAATACCTGATCATATTCATATGCCTTAGAAGCATGCCTCAGGTGCCATATAGAAGTTTGATTGGAATAATATTAGATTTGTAACTTAATTTGGGGATTACTGACATTTTCATTATGCTAATTATTCACAAATAAGATAAATTGTTACATTTTGTAAATTTTCTTTAAGTGTTTTAATAGAGTTAAAAATGTTTCTCCATGAGGTCTTGAGCAATTTTTATAAAATTGCTGATAGGGTTTGTTACTATTTTGAAGAGTATTTTAATTTTCTATTATATTTTCTAGTTGGCTGTTGCTGGTAGAGGAAACATTTGATATTTTTTGTAATAAATTTATTGATTTCTTTGGAGACAATTGATATGTTTACATTATTAAATCCTGATCATGTGGTAAATCTCAATTTATTCAAATCTATCTTTAGGTCTTAATAAGTTTTAAAATTTTGTCCATAATGATTATGGGCATTTTTGTTTGGCTAGTGACTAGATAATGTACAGATTTCTTAATTTGCTATGATAAATCATTTGTTGATCTTTAAAATATTTTCTCACTGGTTATTTCTGTCACAGAGAAACACATTGGGTTTCATAAGCTGATCTTGAATCCAGCAACCAATACTCAACTCTGATTTTTTCCAACTTTTTTCCTGTTGATTCTGTTAGGTTTTTTTTGTTATTTATATCATCTGCAGATGATGGCAGCTTTATCTCAGCCTTTCATATCTTCATCCCTCTAATAAATTACATTAGAGTCCTCCTTTGGCTCATTGCAATGGCTCCCCTCTCCCTCCCATCAAAAACCAACATCCGTACAATGCCTAGGAGGCCTTACAGGGCCCTCCTTCCAACTCAGACCTCAGTACAAGCTGTTCTCCACATTGTTCCATTTGCTCTAGGAGCACTGGGCTCCTTGCTACTCCTGAAACTTGCCAGGTACAGTTTTGCTTAAGGACATTTCTAGGGTCACCTGTTTGTGTATGAACTGAGTAAACGCCTCCTTTCATTTTGCCACCTTGGCAACTCACCAGCCGCACTCTTGGCCCTGCTCTGCTTTACACTCACTTTTACATCTGCATGGAAAATTCTTACATCAAATATTTGCATGGCTAACTCCCTCACCTGTTTCGGGTCTTTGCTTAAATGACCTCTTCTTGGAATACTTACAATGTAAACCCAACATCTATGCCAGCCCTGTCTATCCTTCTTTCTTGCTTTATTATTCTCTGAAGCATTTATAACCACTTGACATATGTCACTTTGTTTTTTGTTTTTGTTGTACTTCTCTCTCTCTGCACTAGAATGTAATGTCTATAAAGGCATAAAGTTTTGCTTCTTTTGCTGATTGCTGTATCCTCAATGCTTAGAACTGTGTCTGGATATAGAAGGGGATCCATAACTATTTATTGAAAAGGGGATAAATGAAGGAATGAAAGAATGGATATTATTGATGTTCTTATCTTGTTTTATATATATAAAAAAAAAGAGTATGCATCTGGCATTTGTCCAATGAATAGGAGGTTCATAATGGGTTTTCAATATTTAGCCTTTATTTAATTAAGGATGTTTACTTCTGTTCCCCATTCCCCAACAGTGTTATTTTTAATCATATATAGGTGTAGACCTTAATCAAATATTTTTCTGTTTCTCTTAAGATATATAATCACCTGATCCTTGTTATTTCATCCATTAATGTAGTAAGTTACATTGTAGATCTTCTAATAATGAAAAAGTACATTTTTAGTATATACCTTAGTTTTCTTTTAATTAGAGAAGTTTTTGGTTTACAGAAAAATCATGCATAGAACACAGGATTCCTATATAGGATTCCCATATGCCACCCTATTATTAATATCTTGCCTTAGTGTGGTACATTTGTTACAACTGGTGAAAGTGTATTTTTAAAATTGTACTGTTGTACTATTAATTATGGTCCATGGTTTACCTTAGGGTTTACTGTTTGTGTTATACAGTCCCAAGGATTTTGGTTTAAATTTTTATTCTAGTACCACAGATACAACTTAAAATTTCCTCTTTTAACCACACTCAAATATGTAATTTGGTCCTGTTAATTATGTTTACAATGTTGTAATGCCATCATGACCATCCATTACCAAAACTTTTCCATCATCCCAAATAGAAACTCTGTATAATTTAAGCATTAACTCCCTATTCCCTCTTCTCATCCTCTCCCCTGGTAACCTATATTCTAGATTCTGATTCTATGAGTTTGCTTATTCTAATTATTTCATATCCATGAGATCATACAATATTTGTCCTTTCATGTCTAGCTTATTTCACTCAACATTATGTTTTCAAGGTTCATCCATGTTGTCACGTGTATCAGAAAATCATTCCTTTTTATGGCTGAATAATGTCCCATTGTGTGTATATACCATGTTTTGTTTATCCATTCATTGGCTGATGGACACTTGGGTTGCTTCTATCTTTTGGCAATGATGAATATAATACTACCATGACAAACTCTCTTAATTTCTGTTTATCTGTGAATATTTTGAACTCTCCCTCACTTTTGAATGCCAGGTTTGCTGGATAGAGAATTGGCTGGAAGTTTTTTTCTTTTAGCACCTTAACTATGTCATACCACTGCCTTCCTGCTTCCATGGTTTCAGATGAGAAATCAGCACTTAATCTTATCGAGCTTCCCTTGTATGTGATGGAACTCTTTTCTCTTGCTGCTTTCAGTATTCTTTCTTTGTCTTGAGCATGGGACAATTTGACAAGTATATGTCTTAGAATAGGCCTGTTAGGGTTTATAATGTTTGGGGTACTTTGTGCTTCCTGGACATGTACATCCATGTCCCTCAATAGGGTTGGGAAATTTTCAGCCATTACTTCCTCCAACACTCCTTCTGTCCCGTTTTCCTTCTTTTCTCCCTCTGGGATGCCTATAATGCATACGTTTGTGTTTTTCATGTTATCATTCAAATACCTAAGTCCCTGCTGGATTTTTTCTATCTTTTTACCTATCTGTTCTACTATCTGTCTGATTTCAACTGTACTGTCTTCCACATCACTGATTCTTTCCTCTGCCTGTTCAAATCTATTGTTATGTTCTTCAGGGTATTTTTGATTTCTTGCATTGTGCCATTCATCACCATCAGGTCCGTTATCTTTTTATGTATGTTTACAATTTCTTCAGTATGGTCCTCCAGTGTCTTCTTAATATCCTTTATCCTCTTCCTTCACTCCATTAAGTTGAGTCATGATATTTGTTTGGACAACTCAGATTAGTTGCTCCATGTTCTGCATCTCCTCCTGTTTTTAGTTTGTTCATTGGACTGGGCCATGTCTTCCTGTTTCTTAGTATGGCTTGTAATTTTTTGTTAGTGTCTAGGCATCCATTTATTTGGTTGATTAACTTCTCTTTCTACTTTAGGGTTTTATTTTGTGGTTGTTTTTGTGTGTGT